>JAVXUP010005044.1:0-23032 GCA_033070095.1 Escallonia herrerae | reverse complement strand
GAAATTTTTGAAGGTTTTTAAAAACATTATAAGCGACGGAAGGGCGTCATCACTAAAAAGTTCGTTGTTATAAATTATGTTTGCTGACGGTGTTTTAGTGGTGATGTGATTCCGTCGCTAAAACTCTTGTTAAAGATTAATCAGATCGACCATTCTTCTTTTTCCTGTTTCTCTCTCTGTCTCCAACATCTCACCCATCGGCGGCCCCTCTACGGCGACCCATATCTCCGACAATACCACCGTCTTCCCCCCGACGCCGCCCACCTCTGGCGACAGCCCCGTCCTTCAACGCCGCTGCACTTCCAGCGACATCACCGTCCTCTTCCCGACGTGGCGCCACGTCTGGCTACAGATCCGTCCTCCCCCCGACACCGCCAGTTAAGAATCAAACTCATGTGATTTTATTTGGTGGTTTTGTTTTTGTCTTCGCTGAGATCCAGTGATTGGACTTGCACAATGGTTAGTTTTCATTCAGTGATTGGTTTGAGATTTTTGTGGTTGTTATTTGTAATATGTGGTTTGAGATTTTAGTGCTATTAATATGGATTTTAGTAGTATCTCCTTCCCATTTGACCTGGCGAGTCTATTTCTCTTGGAAGTGGCTTGTACTCTGTTTCTCTGTGAAGTGGCTTGTTGCAAATGTGACTCAAATTTAATGTGATGTGCAATCAAAAGTTATTGCAACTTTCTAGTTTTGTTTAAATCTTTCCATGAATTTCTTCCCTATTGTGTGTATTCGTTCTGCTAGAGAACAATGTGCATACATGGAGTATGAAGTAATACTTTGTCTCAGTTCACCAGTCACCTTGCTTTGCACACTATCAGTACGTTAATTCTGATCAAAGTTTTACCTTTATAAAATGACAAGGTGACTGAAAAAGGAGCAGAAGCTTTTTGGGACTTGAAAGTTTGGTTAAGTACTGAAATAATCGGTACAGACTCTATTCAGTGTGGATACTTTTAGTTGTCAAGCACATAGGAGCATGTAACATGTTAATTGCGTCCATATATACTTTAGTATTTACTTAAAAATCATGTTATTGCCGAGACCATTCGAATTGCACCCGACTTCAATGGAGGACTCATTTTGAACCACTATAGCAACACTCATTTTGTAATATGTGAGTGACATTCAACAGTATAGGTGGCTATTTGGGGTGGTGAAATGATGATGTGCATAGTTGATACAAGTTGGTGGTAAGGGTGACATAGAAGCTGTATGGTGGCTATTAAGGTGGTGCATGGCGGAGTTTGAAGGTGGTGGCGAGTTAGTGGCAAGGCGACATTGTTGGTCGATACTGAAAAAGAGTTTACTTCAATTTCTTGATTCAAATTCAATCTTGATGAAAAATATTGGGAGATGTTTTGATATGCTTTGTTAATTTCAATTCGCCTTTATTTAGTTCTTGTTTGGTTTGATGAGTAACTATGGTGGTTGTGTGTTGTATGTCGGTGATGATTCCATAAAATTGGTGGCTGTTAAAGGTGGGACAATGTTAAAAGGTGACGGAAAATCAATGGCGGTGGTCATGTTGTTGGCGGAACGAGAAAAGAAAAGAAGAATATGAAAGAGTATAAGGGCAAAAACTCATGTTACATGGACTTGGTACGAGTGTCTAGGTTGAATACATGTCGAAGTTCAGATTCATGTAATTTCTAAAACACAAGATAAAGGGACACGACAAGTATTATCTTTTGATTTTGGCTATTTTAAGGTAAAATGATGGTTTATGTGACGCACATGGTTTAACAAGTATGCAAGTAGGCTAGTTTGTGTTCTCTGCGTTTGTTTTATGCGATGTTGCTGAGGTTTATCTGTTCTATCATTTTAGCTACAACTTATTGTGGATTGCACTTTTAGCATCACTTTAACATAATTTTCTACCTAATTGGATTGAGTCCGATCGACACCGACACCGAATTAAAATGTCACATTTGGGCCCGTGGTATTGATTTAGTTACTAAAAGCTTAAAGGTCTTATACAGTGTGACATTTAATAGATTTAATTTAGCTATGAAATTGATGCTCATCTATTGAATAATGCTCGATTAGTTTTTCAAGTCAAAGTAGGTTAAATGGCTTCTGCTTCGGTGAATAGAGACGTTTAAGTCGGCAGGCACTTCTTCAAGGTCATGATGCCTGATTTTCATACAGAACTTGTATGCCATCCCTCTTTCTCTCTATTTTCGTGTGTGTTAAAAGTTTTATCTTTGGTTAAAAATTTACCTGTCTTACTGTATTATGAATATGATAGGCCATACCGGTAGCCTTTTGCAGATTGCTTACCACAATGAGATATCATGAAGCAACTTTAATCAACCGCAAGGGGTCATGGCTTGTTAAAATCAAGAAGAAGCGCGGCCAAGAGGAAATTTTTTTCGAAGAGAGTTGGAACAAATTCGTGCAGCAACATGACCTCTATCTAGGGGACTTTGTAATCTTTGAACACATGGGGCATATGCATTTTCAAGTGTTGGTGTTTGATCAAAGCACTTGTGAAAAAGGTATCCCCCAATGTTGTACTCTGAGCCCTAATTAAATTCTAAATTAAATTAATCGCATCAGATATGTGCATTTTGAACAATTTTGCGTTATTTGAATACTGATTATTTGTTTGATAATTTTAGGTTGTTAATTGTGCATTTGAGAATTATGATTATTGATCGATGATTTTAGGTTATTAATTGATGATTTTAGATTGTTAATCGTGCATTTGAGATATTGAGATTGTTGAGAGGGGATGTGACCCAATTGGTTTGAATTTTTTATTGCAGGTTTGGGCATTAAAAAATTAAAAAAATATTTTTAAAAAATGACTTTTAGCGACGAAATTAATCTGTCACAAAAACATTTATCCCGTCGCTAATTTTATAAAAAAGAAAATAAATTAAAATACGTAAAATAGAATTAGCGACGGATATCCTGTCACTAAGTTATAAATAAATCCGTCGCCAAACGTTCTATATTAGGCGACGGATTTTATAATTTCGTCGCAAAAACTTTTAGTAACGGTCTTTTATACGAGGAACTTTTAGCGATGGTACTTCCTTCATTAAAAGTTTTAGCAGCGGATTTGAGGCTTTTAGCAATGGGTTTTCTCGTCGCTAAAAGCCTTATTCCTTGTAGTGGTTATAAACTTTCCTCCTTTTTATGTGACTACGTATTATAGCATATGTAGTTCTTCATTTTTGTGTTGTGATATGTCCTTGTGATATAGATATGCAGGAGAAATTGCTCACCCTTCTAGCTGTTTTATTTTTTGTTTCTTGCGTGTTAAAAGCGTCTGCATGATGGCTTAATATTTTTATATGGCTTTAGAATTGTTGTTCAGAGTCTTTATGCATAAGAACAAAAGCTAGTCAAATAAGAGAATGGGTTTAAAAGGGAATTTAAAACTCATAAGCCAATTTGCTCCATTTTGTTTCAAAAATTGATCTATGGATGCTACAGTTCTTTTATTTTTATTATCATTATTATTTGTGGATGAGACTTTTGATGATTTTGCCCTTTTGTTTGTGACAAATAAAAAAAATTCCCTCAGCCCTATTTTCGAAGGGACGGTTTTTTTCCCCGATTTGGATTTGTGTTGTGTGTCGCTCTCTATCTTCCTTTACGCACTTGAATCACACACATACCCATTATTCTCACACACAAACACACATTCTGTGATGAAAAATGAAGAAGCATAACCCCACCCGACTTTTTTTTGCTATCTTCTTTATCTTCCATCCCCCATTTCCCAACACCACAATAGCTAGACACTACTGCTAGCCCATAAAGAACCCCCCACCCACACACACACACAAAATATGTGTGACGTGGATGACTAAGATGTGCTGAAAAAAGAAAAGAAAAGAAAAACTCCAGCACTAGGTATGTATATGCATATGAGAGCTTATTCACTACTGTCACTGACAACTTCTCTAAGTTGCCAACAACAATCTAACCGTCTGTAAGCAATTTTTGGACGGTACAGTTCTTTTTACTACTATTTTTGGTGGACAAGACTTTTGACATTTTTTCCTTTTTTGTTTGTGACAAATAAGAACGAAAAAAACTTCCCTTACACCTATTCAGAGGGGCCTTTTTTATTATTTGTGTTGGGTGAAAGGGTGTCTCTCTCTTCCCTTGTGCATTTTCTTCACAAACATAGCCATTTTCTTCACACGAACACAGATCATTATGTGATGAAATGAAGAAGCATAACCCCACGACACCCACTTTCTTCTGTTGTATTCTTCCTCTTCCCATGCCCCCCTCCATCCTCAACCCACCAAAGTTGGACAACACTGCCAGCCCACCTCCCATAGACTCTTTCACACACACACACACCCACACCCCACCCCCCACACACACAGAGGCATAGGCACAAGCACACCCACCCACACACACATTAAAAATTCAATCGAGTAGACAAGCTTAGTTCTATGCTCGTTTGACCGAGCAGACGAGCTCCCTCCAAGGTAAATGTTCTCTGCTCATCTAGCCGAGCATACGACCTCTCTTAGAAGCTTATAGCTTTTTATTTGGTCTCTCAAGTAGACAAGCTCCTTTGAGAACCCTAGTCCTCTGCTCAATTAGCAAATTAGACGTGCTCCCTCGAGCAGTATCAACATTGCGAAGCTAAAAATAGCGATTAATCTCTACTCCATCATGTAATCTTATCTAACCTGGAGTAAGCCCCTTTTTAGGCACAAATCTCGATGCGATACCAAATGGATTGACTGATAGAAACATAGCTGGCCACTAACTCCAACTACATCCCAGGGGTATACTGAGCTACCTTTCATGTTCTTGACATAAAGAATATGGAATAGGGGGCTTTTGTCGTCCTTCAACTTAGTCCCTCGGTCTCCTGAACAGACAAGCTCGCGACACTCAACTTAATCCCTGGTTGGCCAAGCGGTCAAGCTTTTAACGCTCAACTTCTATCCCTCAATCCAGTCGAGCGGACGAGTCTAAGTGGCTCAAAATAGGCCTAAGATGCCCAAAAAAGGCTTTCACAGCCCAAAATGGGCTCAAACAACCTAAAATAACAAACCACTCCACCTGAAACGTCCCAAACTTTGAAAAAGGGGAATTGAATCTATTATTCTATATTTCATCTAGCAATGCAGACAAGTATATCGCTGGCCTCCCTCTAATTGATCATTAGAGATGACAGACCAATGTAGAACTACGAGTTACTTCCATGTTCTACCAAGAACACGAAAGTGGAGGACTAATGATGTTGGAACAAACATACCACCATTCAGCAAATGACATGTGTTGTTATCATAGTCAAACATTGATTAGGGCATGTATGTCTTTTAGAGGGATCTTATGTTTCTTAGAAGACTGTAGACTCCTCGCTCGAATTGAACTACAATCTTTAGACGATAAAGAATATAATTCCTCTTGATTACTGCCTCTAAGGTAATTGCCTCCCACTAGGAGAATATAACATCCTCTGACTCTTTATGGATACGCTCACAGGTCTAAGGCATGTCAGACAACTTTAACTCCCTACATGCTTCTCTCTGTTAAAAATCTTAATTCTAACTTAAGCATCGGAGATTCCACGACGGAACCCCCTCCGGGGGTTTTCAAAGAGTAACAGTTTGCTCGTGTTGTGCTTCGCAAGTCTACTCACGTTCTCGTTTGGTCTCAGCTGGCATTCGTTCAGTTCCGGTCAATTTTTTGCCATGACAACTAGCATAGTAAAAGGTAGAAACAACCTCTATTTCCACAAATATCAGTATCAATAACTTGAAATGTGCTTACTGATGATCCAAAAAATAATTAGCTTGCTTTTAAAGTTCTCTGAGAAGATTATTATCATTATACTTTGCCTCCTTGGATGTCAATTGTGGAGGGGAACTTGCACCTTCCACACTGATTGATCCCACCATCTAAATTTTACTTTTCTATCCGTTCTAATTTAATTATTTTATTTTGTCTTAACACGCATATTAAGGAGATAAGTCATATATTGTGTGTTTTTTATTTTAGGAAGTGGACTTGTTGGTGGATAATAAATGCGGAAAGAGATATTGAATAAAAAAATAAATATAAAAAATTACATGAGATTTTTTATAAAATAATTCAAAATATAAAACTGCTCAATTAAAGTGGAAAGGAAAGAGTATATGATAACACAAATCAAATCATTGCCTCTCTTCTGGGAAAAATATTGCCAATCAAAAACTTTTCTCGAAGTCAACCCAACCTCACGGGCGGGATGACAAGGTATCCTAGTCAGACAAAATGTCATCTTGCAAGGGTGTAAATGGCAAGTTGGAAATGATCTACATATTCAAATATGGACGGATAACTGGCTCCCCTCAGATACTTCATTCTCTCCTTCTCAATATCTCAATCTTTCAACTCCAGTGCATCTTGTCTCTGACCTCATTCAAGAAGGCAAATGGAACGAGCCTCTAATCCGAAACATATTCCCGAATCATTTGTCATAACAAATACTGGATATCTATATCTCTCAAGGTGGGTTCCCAGATCGACCTTTATGGACAGATATGGTAGATGGCCACTTTTTAGTACGGTAAGCTTATTATATGTTATACAACAATTTTAATCCGAATAGATCACCATCTAATGTATCTACACCTTATCCATCAGTATAGTCTCGGCTATGGAAACTACCTATTCCTATAAAACTACAATCCTTTATATGGTTACTTCTATGGAACCGATTGCCGTTACTCAGCTCTCTGACTCAGAAAGGTATCCAAATAGATGTCCACTGCCCTCTATGTTATCAAGATGCTGAAACTGTGGACCATTTATTCTACTCTTGCAAATCTCTCCGAATGATTTGGGCAGAGGGTGGATTAGACATCCTCACTTCTATTCCTGTTCCCTCTTTCAAAGAATGGTTAATAGCATGGATAAGACCTTCTCCAAATTCTAAAGCTACGAACCCAAAATCTCAAATATTATTCTTTACCACTCTTTGGTCTATTTGGCTTTTTCGTAATGAGGTTGTATTCCGTAATCCCACCCGAATTCCAAACCCAAGATCTATCCTTACCAAATCAGCCACCTTGACCTCTCATATCCTCAATAATCTTCATAAACTCAAACACCAAATACCATCACTCCCCCACACTCCAGTCCTAGACCGTACATATCCTATCTCAACTTCACTCGAACATTTCTTCTCCACTTTTTCTCCTATAAGGAGAGATATTATAGCAGACCCCTTTTCACTCAGAACAGATGCCTTATCTCAATACATATATTTTTTCAAGCGACATTCAACAAAGGCCAATTCTTTTCTTACAACTGATCCTCGTGAAGCAGATGCTCTCTCTTTACTATACACCTGTCAATGGGCGTTACAACAAGAATTATTTAACATTACTTTATATTCTAACTCGACTTTTCTCCATTCTCAGATCGCAGGACGTGAGGTTATATGTGTCAGGATGCTGCCCATCTTTTTTGATATCTACCGTACGTGTAGTATGTTTCACAGATGCTGCATCACGTCCGTTCAGACCGTCTAGCCAACAGTTACCCAACCTTTTGTCTTATAGGGTAATATGCTCATAGTAGATGCTTCTGTCCAGGTGTCTTTTGATTACTGCAGCCTATAGAAATAAGACTGTGATGCATGAAGGAAGACACGACGGGGTCTCCACTGCGACTGAGATTTTTTTGTTGTATTTAGTTCATTCTCAGCTTGTACATATAACTTTGTCGTTCTCACTCTTAGAGGGTGTTTGGTATTGATTATGAGATGGTCAAACCTGATTTTATCTAGATTAAATCAAGTATGCGGGTGTTTGGCAAAAGAGATTAAGAGATTTAATCCATCTCTAGAAGTTAAAAACTGATTTAATTCATAATTCTCAAAAGTGAGGATTATGAAATAATCACTTTTTTCATAATCAGGTTTGACCTTCTAATTTACCGATCTATCCCCATATTTTTCACAAAAAGACCTCTCATACCCTTTAATTAATTATCTTAGATATTTTTTGGAGTTTATCTCTTCTCTATTGCTAAACTCTTCTCTTACAGCTAGATAATCTTTTTTTTTTTGCTTAAGATAGACTTTATTTGTAATTTGGGGATGTTATCGTACTATAAGCAATAACATGAGGTTGTTTGTGTTTTTAATTTAAAATAAAAAGTAAAAACTTTTGTAGATACGTGAAAATAGTTATTTTAATAATTTATTTGAATATTATAGTTATTTACGAATAAAAAATTATGTTAACGTTACTTGGATATTAGAATATATTTATTGAGTATCTTTTATGGTCATTTTGTTATAGTGAAACTGATTTAAGTACTTTTTATCCAAACACTTTTTATAGAGTTAATTTAATTTACAATTACTTTTGTCAAGCAGTAAACTGATTCTGATTAAATTAGAATTTAAAAATTAATTAAGATTTAAACCGAATCTATTTTTTTTAATCAATTTCAAACGAATTGTAAATAAAAATAAAGAAATAAATAAATCCTTGCACGTTCGTCGGAACAGGAAGCTTTTGAACGCGTCTAAATTGTGCTTGTTGTTGATTGATTGAAATCTTAAAAGGGGGAGCTCGCCACTCGCTTTGAAGCGTAAAAGAGGGCGCAGAGGCCACTCTTTCCAAATCACACGCAAAACCCCACGTCTCACACGAAATATCCAACCCCTATCCCGCCCCTTCCAATCCAATCATTCAAACTCGACAGCCGACCGTTTGTGGTTCAAACACACCTTTTCCCTTTAATAATGATAATGATGACACCCCCATTCCTCCCTGGGAATTAGTCGCCATTTCCATTTCCTCGATAATCAATCTTTGCTTTCTGTTGACCACAGAAATACCAATCTCACTTCGTCAACCCCCCCTTCTTTCATTTTTATCTCAGGAAAAAGGGCATATATGAAGGAATATACAGCCAGATTCGTGAACATCATCATCCTATCATAAACACGAATGCATCAGCTGGGCCTAACATTACCTACAAGAGCTCGTTCTATAAATTAATTTCTTCATTTCCAGGATACCAACAGTACTAATAATATTAAGGCTTCACTTCCTTCCTCAAATGGGGAGAGAGCCCCCCACTAAACACATCCATACACACATGTAAATTCTTCTAACCTTCCATCAGATCTGGAAGGAAGATCACAGGCTTTCACGTAAATAAACACAAAAGCCTGCCAACACTTTCTTACTTGTCCCTAACAACTTTCTACTACTTCCAACACATTACTTACACCGCTCGCCAAACAACTGTACAGCACGGACGAGAAAGGATAGCATCAAGATAATGGTTGTCACACTTATATTACCCTCTGCCTTAAAATCATCATCTTCCAGAAGCGACCAAGGATTTGTCCGTGATGTCTTGGGCAGCCTTGGAAGCTGCTGTTGATTGAAGAGGAAGAGGACGAGGAAGTGGAAGTGGAAGAGGAAGAGTGGCATCTGAACTTGAGTGAGAAGATGCTAAAACTGGTTCTGCTGGGATTCCTTCTCGTGCGGGAACAGCCAACGGTTGCTCCGCTGGTTTTGGCGTGTAATTAAATGAGAGTTCCTTGTTGGCTGAGAGTGCAATGAGCTCTTTCTCCTCCAGCCCTCTGGGCGGCTCAAGGCTGCATCTATCTGGGCTGTGCTTTGCTAATGCGTCTTTGAATTTCTTGATCTGTGATTTCATCGTCGCTAACATAAGTAGGGACATAATAATAATATAATTCAAGAAAACAGAAGTACTGCAATTGCAGATAAGGCATGCTCACTAGATGATAAACATTCACAAGATGCAACCAAAAGCAGTTGCAACATAATTTAATCTAAATATGATTAAAGTTAGCCAAGCTCAATTGAACGGACGGGGGCGAGCTAAAAAGAAGCATCAGATTCACTGCAAGCTGTAGTAAAAGTATCTGGTGCTTGCATGGGAGGGGTTGGGGAGCAGATGGTGGGTTGGGAGTTTGTTTTAGATCCCAATTTCGGGTTATACATTCAAGGCTCCATCTTTAGAGTGCCTTCAACAAGAAAGGAATACTTTGTTTTAGATCCTACTTCCAGGTATTACATTCAAGGCTCCATCTTCAGATTGGCTTGACCAAGAAAGGACAAACATTGCGGTACGTGACTACTATTTGGAGGAAACTTCACAGCGTTAAATTAGCCATCATTACTTATCAATTAGGGAAGAACAAAGCCATAAACTGAGGGGGGGGGGGGGGGGGGAATGGGAAAAAAGGGGAAAGGGGGCTTAATATTAGACGCGGGATGTTTGACAAAGAGATGGTGTTTAAATATTAAACACGATGCTCGAAGCGGATTAAACTAAGGGAGTGTTTGGATGAGATATTTCAACTGGAAAAATTAACTTTACCTAAGGATTTGGAAGTATCTTAAATGAAATCGAGACTCTAGTCTGGTGACTATATCAACTAAAAAGGAGAATTTGTAAACAGATGTCTGTATCGGGCCATAAAACTTGGAAACAGCAACGCAGGGAAAGAAATGGAACATAAAAGGGGGAAACTAACCGTAGCATTTGTACAACTAAAGCTGCAAAGACGACCATGAGCCCCTCTGTAGAAGCGGAAGAAGGGAAGAACGTGGACGTTAAGAGCATAGCACATAGATTTGTGCTGCTCATAGTTTACCTGCAGAAACTGCACATCTGGATTCATCTCAGCTAATTGACATATCTGCAAGAGTGAGAAAACCACAATAGATCCATATTAGGACACACTTACTTAGCTAATTGTCAAGTAAAGCTAAGTCTCTTTCATGTCATCCTCTTAATTATGCTACTTTGAAGACAGTGAATCCGGAAAAGTAAGCAGAAATGAAGAAAATAAACCAAAAAAAAAAAAGTAAGAAAGAATCGAGTCCGAAACTACCTTAGGATGAAGAGCTTTGCAACCTCCACAACCAGGAGAGAAAAAATCAACAACAACCAGTTTATCCCCGGCGCTGAAAAGAGAGTCCACAAGGTCTTGCGCGCCTTGCACCTCTTTCATGTTTGGTTGGAGCCCTTTCTCCCACCATCTCTGAGCTTTCCCAATTGCGATGCTCATCTGTATGCAAATTTACAAGACCGCAAGAAAAAGTGACAATCAGACCCAAAAAGATGTAAATAATCCTAAGAAAGAAACCATCACAAGTCGTAAGACAAATGCGCTCCCCTCCAGTCCCCACGCCATCTCAAAAAATTCAAATCCCAACCAAGAAAGGCCTTTTTTGCGAACCAAGATCTAATTTTGATCTAATGTCTGAATCGATCCTCATACGTGGAAATATATGTATAGCTAGTATACGGGAAAGTAACAGAGAAGAAGGGGTAGGAAACAAAAAAGAGGACAGACAGACTTGGGCACCGAGAGCAGCAGATTTAGAACGATTTTCTGTGCCTTGCCTTCCAACAACAAACCCTCCTTGTTTACGCCCATAAAACTCGCTCTTTGACGAGGATGATAACGATGATCTCCGGGCTCTCATCTTCAAGCCCTCCACTGCAGACGAGAAAATGACGGGATACAAAGATGCCCGATGCTTGTGATGCTGCCGCTGAGGCCGGCGAATATTACACGGCGAGTACATACAGGTCTTGATCATAACCTCCGCCATCGGAGTTTCAAACTACGGATCTCAAAACAGCCGGTAGGTGAGCGGTATAAAAAATGGAATCCGAAATAGTAAACCTGATTCAGAAAATGGGAAAATGAGAAATTTCTCGAATCGCCTTTGCCTTGAAGAAAAGGGATGGATTGATGTGAGAAAACGGTGGCGCTGAAAAAGTTGGAGAGAGAAAATGAAAAGGGACGTGAGAGGGAGGAGCTGCTGTTACTTGGGCGATTTTGTAAAGTAGGGGGCTATAAACGGTTGGTTGGACAAGGAGACCCAACGATGAAGAAGCGATTTATCATCAATGAATCAATCTAGTCTAGTGGAAATAGATAAGACTGTAGATATAATGAATTGGGTGGGGGGATATAATAATACCGGGGGAAATGGATAAGAGGGTAGTTGCCAGGGGGAAGCCAGGAGAAGGAGCTTGTTTGCGCTGGGTTTCTTCCCTTCTTCTATGGCGGATTTTGTGTAGCCACGTGATCGGCTACCTTTACTACCGCGTGGCTCCACGCACCAGTCCCACCCCCACCACCTGTGGTGCCTTTTTCTTTTTACAATTAATATATATATATATATATATATATATATATATATATATATATATATATATATTAAGAAATACATAATTTTGTGTAATACTTTTTTTTTTTTTTTTTTTGGTATTACATAACAATCCATCTATCATAATAACCTATCTATCCGGAATGGTAACAAGTGGATTCTATAGTTTTTCTTGAAAATTTCATAAAATAAAAGTTTAAATTGTGAATAACTACTTTTAATTTTTATAATGTACAATTCATTCTACCGAATGTTATAATAAATATTTATACACGATGAATATTTTATATTATTAATTTTATTTTTGCACCGCATTACGTGTATCACGGCGACTCACGTGATAGTATTTATTTTGTATTTATTTAAAGTATGTCTGCTACGTAGTGTCGCGGACGGTGAGATAGGACAAAGTAACAGTCAGTCGTAAAGCGACATGATAGATGTGACAACTGTCAGGAAGGTTGTGTCGTCCGCTACACTATGTGGCGGACTACTTTTTGACTGTCACATGTCTGGACAAAAAAAATTGTATGCCAAAGTAACAGTCAGTCGTGAAGCGACAGGACAGATGTGACAACTGTCAAGAGGGTTGTGTCGTCCGCTACATCGTGTGGTGGACTACTTTTTGACTGTCACATGTCTAGACAAAAAAATTGTATGCCATACAGTGTAGCGGACGGAGGAGGTGGGGCAGTTTGGTAAAAAGATTTTTTCGCTACACTATGTAGCGGACGACTGACAGTTTTTGAAAAAAAAAAGGATCTGATTTAGTATTGATGGCTATATTGCGCTAGCAAAATCTCCTATTATGCTAACGCTATCAACGGACCAGTTCCCTATATATATATATATAGGGGGCCGATCCACACCTACCGGTGGAGAAATAACAATTTCTCCACCAAATCGCAGGTAAGAGCAGCAGTTGGGAAAAAAAGCGTGCCACGTGGCGCAAAAAGGGACGAAAAGGGACCAAAAAGGACGAAAATACTATGAGAAATTCACGAAAATATCACGAGAAAATGAAAAACTCGTGAGAAAATGGCAATAATGCCCAACCGCAACTCCCACGTGCGGTTGGCATTAATGCCCAACCGCAACTCCTACATGCGGTTGGCATTATTGCCTTTCGTGACCCCCACCCCCTTGCCCCCCACCCTATGTCCTTTTCCCCCACCCGTGAACCACCCTTTGCCCACCCGTGAACCCCCCCTTCCCCCACGTGTCATTACCACCCTACCCCCCACCCCCACGTGTCATTCCCCCCTCCCCCTCCCTGCTGTTCACTCACGGTTCTTCTCTTCCTCTCTCACTTTTCTCTCTATAAAATCCCTCCTCCCCGAATCATTTCTTCCACTCTCCTCATTCTCCCTATCTCACCTACATACAAACAAAAAAAATTTACGCTAGAAGATCGGTAGATTTTTCTTGAAATATATCAAGTTAAAACAAGTAAGTATTTTTCAATTTGTTCTTACCAATTGATTGTTTAAATTGTGTTACGCTTAAATTGTTCTTACAATAGTCT
The DNA here is from genome assembly GCA_033070095.1 of Escallonia herrerae. NCBI lineage: Eukaryota > Viridiplantae > Streptophyta > Magnoliopsida > Escalloniales > Escalloniaceae > Escallonia > Escallonia herrerae. The sequence continues at coordinate 9,351 of JAVXUP010005044.1, read as the reverse complement.
AAAATTCGTGTTTAGGGCGTCAAAATTACGTTTTGACAAATCGGGGTATTACATTCGAAAAATTCCAAAATAGCGATTTTTTAGGGCGTCAAAAATAGAATTTTTCACGAATTTATAAAAAATAGCTAGAGCTAGATTTTGCCAAAGTACGAAACAGAGACCCTAGTTATTTTCAAAAGATCTGTATCAGGTAAAAATTTCAGATTTTTCCAAAGACTGGAAAGGGGTTAACTGATACCCGCAACCTTGTAACTTTGCAGTGTAATTTAAAATATCAAGCCAGCGCGATTTCGCGCGAAACTTTTATGAGAACCCTAGGGTGTTGGGAAGTTCCATTCCCCAGGAATTCGGGCCATTCCGAAGCCGTTAGCTAATTTTTTGGCCGAACGGGCTTTTAAGCGCTCGATCCGGACACCGGTTCGGGATTTTTAGGCGAAAAATCCGTAAAATACTTTTTAGATCAAGAATGAACTCAGGAAGCTTAAAATAGCATTTTAAAGCACTTTTGATATTTTCTGAAGCCAGGGGGCATTTTGGTAATTTGCCACCCCGAGAGGGGTATTTTGGTAATTTTCCCGAAAAAGTTTTCCAACGGACTTTTAAGTCCAGAAATGTAAGTAAAACGCCTGAAATGTTGTTTTGCAGCTGATTGCGGGGCGTAATTGTCGCTAAAGGTGAAAACTTAATTAGACAGTTTTTTCACGAATTTATAAAAAATAGCTAGAGCTAGATTTTGCCAAAGTACAAAACAGAGACCCTAGTTATTTTCAAAAGATCTGTATCAGGTAAAAATTTCAGATTTTTCCAAAGACTGGAAAGGGGTTAACTGATACGCGCAACCTTGTAACTTTGCAGTGTAATTTAAAATATCAAGCCAGCGCGATTTCGCGCGAAACTTTTATGAGAACCCTAGGGTGTTGGGAAGTTCCATTCCCCAGGAATTCGGGCCATTCCGAAGCCGTTAGCTAATTTTTTGGCCGAACGGGCTTTTAAGCGCTCGATCCGGACACCGGTTCGGGATTTTTAGGCGAAAAATCCGTAAAATACTTTTTAGATCAAGAATGAACTCAGGAAGCTTAAAATAGCTTTTTAAAGCACTTTTGATATTTTCTGATGCCAGGGGCATTTTGGTAATTTGCCACCCCGCGAGGGGTGTTTTGGTAATTTTACGGTATCAGTTTTTCAATCCAGAAATGTAAGTAAAACACCTGAAAGGTTGTTTTGAAGCTGGTTTGATGGGCGTTAGGGTGACAATGAACCCCCGGGGGCATTTCGGTAATTTACCGCTCATCGGGGCTATTTTGCTAACTGAACAGCTTGAAAAATTTTCCGAATGATTTTTAGTTATAGGATAGGGGTGTAAGACACCCGAAAAGTTATTTTGTTCCAGTTGTTCTGAGATGTTTGTTGGGGCGATGCCTGCCAAGGGTGTTTTGCATACGTAGCGGGGCAATTTTGTTACGCATCCCCTTTAAAATCTTCGGAGGAAATATTTGGTATATAATTGATGTGATACATTTAAAAAGTAGTAAGCAAAGCGGTTTTGAGACTGCCGGTGGTGTAGCCGCCATATGGGGCATTGGGGTGATAATGAACCCCCGGAGAAATTTCGGTAATTTGCCGCTCATCGGGGGCTATTTTGCTAATTTTACATTACACAAATTTGTGCTTAAAATAACTTTTAGTTCATGAAAGGGTGTGAGACACCTGAAAAGTTATTTTAAAGAGTGAATTCAGGAAGCTTAAAATCCCGTTTCAAAGCACTTTTCAGATTTTTGATGCCAGGGGGCATTTTGGTAATTTGCATCCCCGATAGGGGTATTTTCGTAATTTTGCAGCGTTAAGTTTTTCAAAGGACTTCTTAGTCCAGAAATGTAAGCAAAGCACCTGAAAGGTTGTTTTGAAGCTGATTTGGGGCGTTAGGGTGATAATGAACCCCCGGGAGCATTTCGGTAATTTGCCGCTCATCGGGGGCTATTTTGCTAATTTTACATTATACAAAATTTCCAACAATTGGTTTAAATAAATTTTATTCTTCTTTTATTTAATTCTATGACTTGTTGAGAATGATATAATTTTTATTTTTTAGATTTCAGTATAAATATGGATGCAACTGGAGGAAATAATTTTTGTGAAGGTTCTGATCCACCTTACGTTGGTCAAGTTTTTCAAACACTGGACGAAGTTGAAGCATACTATAGAGCATATTCGAAAACGATAGGTTTCGGTATTAGAACTAAGACGACTAGAAAACGGGCGAATACAGATCAAATTTGTGCAAGACTATTTGAGTGTCATAGAGGAGCACCGCATGTACCCCCGGTCGTTCGGATCAGTGACGAAGGGACAACAAGACAAAGAAAACGGGACACATTTCCGGGTACCGGCTGCAAGGCCCATGTGTATGCAGTACACCGAAAAAATGAAAACCATTGGGTTGTGACAGGAGTGGAGTTGAGCCATAATCATCAGTTGATGACCCCTAGTAAGATTGGTCAAATTCATCAACACCGAGAAATAAGCGCGGCACACAGACAACTGATTTTTACAATGGCCGAGGCTAAAATTCCACCTTCTAAGATGATGGGGGTTTTCTCAAGCCAGGCTGGGGGGATTGACAAGTTGAGTTTCAACGAAGTAGACCTTCGAAATGAACTTCGTGCTCAGAGGAGAGAGTCTTTCGGTAAGAGTGATTCTCAAACTACACTTGATCTCTTCAGGTGCCTTCAGAGTGAGAATTCTGGATTTTTCTACAGTCTCCAACTGGATGATGAGAACCGCATTAGTACTATATTTTGGGCGGACCCCCGTTCTAGAGCTGCTTACCAAAATTTTGGGGATGTTGTGACGTTTGACACCACATACCGCACCAATAAGTACTCTATGCCTTTTGCTCCGTTCACCGGGGTGAACCACCACTATCAGTCAATCTCGTTTGGCTTTGCCCTGCTTAGGGATGAGACGGAGGAGTCATTTACGTGGTTATTTGAAACGTGGCTTCAAGCAATGTATCATATTCCTCCAAAGACCATCATCACCGACCAAGATCTGGCAATGAAAAATGCAATCGCTAAGGTCCTTCCAGATACTCACCATGGCCTGTGCACATGGCACATAAGCAACAAATATCCCGAACGGCTTCACAATGTATATGCAAACCATCCGTCATTCAAGACTGACTTTAATACATGTGTGAAGAAATCGTTGACGGTAGACGTGTTCGAGGAGAGGTGGGCCACGTTAATGGATGACTACTATTTGCACAATCATGAATGGTTACAATCGTTGTATGAGATCAAGACACAGTGGGTCGGTGCCTACACCAAGAAGTTTTTTGCAGCCGGAATGACTACGACCTCGAGAAGCGAAGCTATGAATTCATTCTTTGATGGGTACGTAGGCCAGTCTTCAAGTATAGCGGAGTTCGTACTAGAGATGCAGAAAGCCGTTGACAGGCAATTGTACCGTGAGAGAGAAGCCGACGCGGCTACAGTTTGCAAAGAAAGAGCTATACTACTTTATTCACCTTTAGAGGCTCATGCGGCTCAAGTCTATACCAAGGAAATGTTTCGACAGTTTCAAGAGGAACTACTAAAGTCGAATCAATATGGCATGACAAAGTTGCACGAGTATTCCACCAGAGATATCAAGGTTTATGCTTTGACAAATGTGACGAATTTCGCCAATCCGTGCTCTTCGTCGGCTCCGAGGACCAGACGACATTTTACCGTAGCAGTTTGTAAGGACACCGGGTTGGTTAATTGCAACTGTCAACTGTTTGAGCATAAAGGTATACTTTGTCGACACGCGTTGAGGGTTTTGAGCGCCAAGAATGCTAGTGAAATCCCTCCACAGTATATCTTGGAACGGTGGACGAAGGAAGCCAATAGAGTCCACGGTCACATTCCTTACGTGCCCAATGTTTCAGTTGATTTCGAGCAATCTGAGACGCTGCGATATAATCACCTTTGTAACATCATGCACGGTTTATCAATGGATGCAGCGTCGACATTTGATGGGTACAGGTATCAAGTTGAAGCAGCCGCACGGGATAAGGCTAAGCATGCACAGTTTAGGATGGCATTACCAGAAACTGTGGACACTCCGACTACTCGGACAACTCCAGCCGGTAGATTCAATCGAGCCAAACAGCCAGTCATTGACGGCACTGACCTACAAGGTGAGGAGGACGACATTTTTGATCCAATTATTTCTCAAACAAAAGGGCGAAAACGAGCAATACGCATGAAGAATCCGATTGAAGAAGCAACGGGTCAAAAAAAATTACGAAAGTGTGCGTTGTGTAATAAGATGACTGATCATGACAAGAGAAACCATTATAAAGTGTTAGGTATCGAACCTGGCAGTATGGTCGAGGAGGACGATGATGAGGAAGAGTGTTAGGGTTAATGTTTCAGTTGTATAAATTGAACTTTTATAATGTTTAAATTTGTGATTTGGTTTGTGCAATCTTTAATTTGTGATTTGATTTGTGGATTATTGATATTTTTGGTAACTCCGTTTTCGGGCACACTTTAGGCCCCAATTGATAGCTTCCGAAAAAAGTTGTAATTTTTTTTGTCACTTTTTTTTTGCTCATTGCACCTCAGGCACGCTAGTTAGCCCATTTGTAAGAATTTCGGCGAAAAACGAGACACATTAATTTTTGGGTTTTCCTAGGAAGGGCCTATTCGGGCACACTTTAGGCCCCAATTGATAGCTTCCGAAAAAAATTATAATTTTTTTTGTCACTTTTTTTCGCTCATTGCACCTTAGGCACGCTAGTTAGCCCATTTGTAAGAATTTCGGCGAAAAACGAGACACATTAATTTTTGAGTTTTCCTAGGAAGGGCCTATTCGGGCACACTTTAGGCCCCAATTGATAGCTTCCGAAAAAAGTTGTAATTTTTTTTGTCACTTTTTTTCGCTCATTGCACCTCAGGCACGCTAGTTAGCCCATTTGTAAGAATTTCGGCGAAAAACGAGACACATTAATTTTTGGGTTTTCCTAGGAAGGGCCTATTCGGGCACACTTTAGGCCCCAATTGATAGCTTCCGAAAAAAGTTGTAATTTTTTTTGTCACTTTTTTTCGCTCATTGCACCTCAGGCACGCTAGTTAGCCCATTTGTAAGAATTTCGGCGAAAAACGAGACACATTAATTTTTGGATTTTCCTAGGAAGGGCCTATTCGGGCACACTTTAGGCCCTAATTGATAGCTTCCGAAAAAAGTTGTAATTTTTTTTGTCACTTTTTTTTTCGCTCATTGCACCTCATGCACGCTAGTTAGCCCATTTCTATGAATTTCGGCGAAAAGCGAGACGCGTAATTTTTTCGAATGCCGTCATATGAAAGGTATATTCGCGCACATTTTAGCGCCAAATTCATAGCATGCGAAAAATTATGTACATTTCTTTTTGGTACAGTTTTTTGTAACATCACAGCAGCTAGCCACGCACGTCAGGATAATGGTAATGAAGGCGTCTAGCTTCATTCTTTTTCAGCTCCCAGGCTATCCTATACCTAAACGTCAAGGCATCCTTCCTAGTCCACGAGGAGTGTTTGAGCACTTCCGAGCGAGCAATGTAGTCCATGTACTTGAGGACGTAAATCCCGCAATCGTGACCGTTATATTGCTTTGGTCGGTCCTTTATCATCACGACCGTCCAAGGGTCACCCTGTGGCCGTTCGCATGCTAGCGAGAGGACAGTAGTCTGCATCCAACAATAAAAACGAGAATCAAGCCTATGAGACAAGAACAATATACTATGAGCCAAGGTCAAAAAATAAATACTAACCACTAAAGTGATGTACTCGTTGTACATCTGTGCCAGCAGCTGTCCAGGCTCGTCCTCCCTTAGGCTATCGTATATGTGAACCGTTCTGAACGCTGGATGGAGAACTAATAGGAACCAGTGGTTTGCATGATGACAGGGTATCATGATAAGGTTCGCATCAGCAGCGGGACATTGATAGTCTGCGTTCATCATGCCTAACACGTTTCGACCTGGTTTCCACTTACTCCTGCCGCCCCCTCGCCTCCATTCTGTGAATTCTCTCACCGTTAATTCCACAAAATGAGTGGGATACATGTTAAGCTTCAAATATTCAGAACGGTTAAAACGTTGCTCTCTAATCCGGAGCAGTTCTATGTAAGCGTTCATGACAAAATTTGAAAGATCTGTCTCCGGCGCCAACGTTCTGATATCCTCATGACCTAGGAATGTCGCAAGGGGAAAGTCTGCTGAATTGACAGGCTCATGCCCGAAGTAGTGCCGGTCGATCCAAGCCATCTTGTCCGACCTCAATGGCTTCGTCGCTTGTCCTTTGTCCGACCGAAAGCTTGGGCGCGAGGCCTGGATTCCTACTTGGGGAACCTGACTCTGGCACTGAGAGTCGTATGCGTCAGGAGGCAAGCGACTATACGGCTCCCAAACTTCATAGCTACGCGAGGAAGACGCGTCAGGAGGCAAGCGACTAGACGGCTCCCACACCTGACTCTGGGGCTGATAGTCGTACGCTTCAGGACGAGGGCGACTAGACGGCTCCCCTTCGTAACCCCGGTACGCAAGACTAAAGTTTTGAACTTCAGTCTTGTACTTCTCAATGGACCTCTTGAGATTGTCAGGAGCCTGCGCGACAAACCAGTCAAACGACTCCAGCTGCTTGAACACCTCAATGCCCTGGTCAACCTAAAAAACATGCATAGAAAATATGGCTAATCATTTCACAAATGGTCGATAAGGTGCGCAAATAAATTATCAAACAACACTAGCATGACTTACAATGGCCAATGCCCAGAACTGGTCATAGACCTCACGTGGCGCGTACGATGTCTTCTTCACCTGGGAAGGGCGATTCACCCTCGTGCGCGTCACCCTGAGAAACCACTGTAAGTATTCCTCAGTACTAATGCCGTCGTGCTTCAGCGATACAAGGCTATCATACGTTTCCTGCCAGGTATTCCACTGGTGCACCTCGTCACCCAACAAAATCAAGGCATCAGCCACCTCGAAGTTCGGCCCTCGACCACCCCTGTATGGCCGCATGTCTACAGCGGGTTTTGGTATCCCTTGTGGACAGCCAGCTTGCTTCATAGCTCGATCGGGCATCTGAAACTCACATTCTTCGAAGTGAATGAGCGGCACCCGAACCAAACCTGCCAGCACGTACGACACCGGAAGTTGCCAACACCACTCATCCAACAGATGCATCACCTTGCCATATGGCTGCCACGTCACCTGGGATGCATCTAGTATCTCTAGTTCCCCCGATAGAACTTTAGATGGTGGTGAGGGTCTACCCGTCTCCTCCTCCGGTTGGTCGTAGGCCCCCAGGCCCACACCCTAGGCCACGTCTCATCGGAATCTACCAACGGTTGTGGACGACCCATGGGTAGCCTCTCGTAAGACCAAACCTGTGAATGCAAACATTATATGGAATTAGTAATTAATCCCGAATATATTGACTAAGGATCCTACCAAGAAAATAAATGCTCATACCTGTAATAGAGTCAGGCAGGCGGCAATGGACTTGGCACCGTTTCTCGTAGCCTTATGCAGTGCTCGATATAGGTGCGCAAGGACAGCTGAACCCCACGAATAGGAGTATACCTCCTCAAGATCCTCCAAGAACACCATATACTTCGGATGCACCGTGTTTTTCGAATGCGTCGGAAGTAATATAGCTCCAATAATATACAGAAGGAATGCCTTCGTATACGTCACGAAATCTTGAGGAGTGTATTCATCCGGTAGCACGCCGTACTGCTCTCTCAGCCATTTAAGCTTGACGCCGTTTGTTGTAAGCGCTGCCCTTGGAATTCCCGGAAAATACTGCATAGCCATATTCGCTATGGATGCAGACGGCACGTTCAAAGTAACGGGTCTGCCGTGACATGGGATTCCAAGTATAAATCCGACGTCCTCTAACGTAACAGTCATTTCACCAAACCGGAAGTGAAATGAGTTCGTCTCGCTCCTCCATCGTTCAACTAGAGCGGATATAAGGCAATCGTCGTGTCGAGACCATTTCCCGGGATCGGTGAACAGGGTTAAATTTTGACGGTGTAATAGCTGTATTTGTTCCTCGTTTAGTACCCACTCTTCAAGGTGCCTTGTGCTTTGAATTGTTTCCAAAACACCCCTATCGACACCGTCAAATACGTGCCTCGCGACGTGGTCATCGTCATCGTATAGGATTGATGTATCATGAGGTCCAGAGCTGAAATTCATACCTTTAAGAACAAAATATAATTATAAACCAACTTAGCGTCCATAATATTTACATTCCAAAACTATAACTGGATCTTTAACCTAGCTTACCAACACATTAGCAATAGTCATTATTTCAATGTATTAAAACAAATCCTCAATTCCCACCACTCCGAACGCTTAATTACGCTAGTTCCCACTGAATTTAGCGCCAACGTGGTTATATAGCAATATACCCCCCGATGGCCCCTACACCCCCAACACCTCAAAACCGCTTTAAAGTCAAGTTTTTAAATGTATTACGTCAATTATATACCAAATATATCAGGAAAAATTTTAAGGGGGAAAGTTACCAAAACACCCGCTACTTATGCAAAATACCCCCTGGCAGTCATCGCCGGTGCGTCACAAGGTTCAGAACATCTGGAACAAAATAAGTTTTCGGGTGTCTCACACCCTTTCCTGAACTAAAAGTTATTTTAAGGTATGAATTTTAAGCTGGATCCTTCCTAGCAAAATAGCCCCCGATGAGCGGCAAATTACCGAAATGCCCCTGGGGGTTCACTATCACCCCAACGCCCCCGAACCAGCTTCAAAACAACATTTCAGGTGGTTTACTTACATTTCTGGACTAAAAAGTCGTTTGAAAAACTTGGCGCGGGAAAATTACCAAAACACCCCTCGCGGGGTGGCAAATTACCAAAATGCCCCTGGCATCAGGAAAAATATCAAAAGTGCCTTAAAATGCTATTTTAGGCTTCCTGAATTCATTCTTGATCATAAAAAGTATTTTACGGAGGTTTCGCCCAAAAATCGCGAACCGGTGTCCGGATCAAGCGCTTAAAGGCCCGTTCGGCCAAAAAAATAGGTAACGGCTTCGGAATGGCCCGAATTCCTGGGGAATGGAACTTCCCAACATCCTAGGGTTCTCATAAAAGTTTCGCGCGAAATCGCGCTAGCTTGATATTTTAAAATACACTGCAGAGTTACAAGGTTCCCCGTATCAGTTAACCCCTTTCCAGTCTTTGGAAAAATCTGAAATTTTTACCTGAGACAGATCCTTTAAGAATAACTAGGGTCTTTTTTGTATTTTGGCAAATCTAGCTCTAGCTATTTTTTATAAATTTGTGAAAAACTGT
>JAVXUP010005043.1:0-23036 GCA_033070095.1 Escallonia herrerae | reverse complement strand
AGCATCACAATCGGCCGCTGTTTTTAGAGTGTACTGTTAATGGCACGGGCTTCCGTCGTGCCTTGGTTGATTGCGGCGCCTCGATCAACATCATACCCCTCATCACCCTGCAACAGGCCGGCATTCCCCCAAGGAAAATCATCCGTGACCCCGTCAATATTACCGGCTTTGGACAGGGTCCTCAGTCGACCCTCGGCCATATCACCGTCGACCTCATGGTCGAACTGTCCGTCGCGACACTACTTTTCACGTAATAGACAGCGAGTCTGCCTTTCACCTCCTGCTCGGGAGACCATGGATCCACGACAACAAGGCCGTTCCCTCAACATACCATCAATGTGTGAAGCTGGTAGCCGGTTCTACGGGACATGAGGTAGCAATGACAATCCCTGCAACCAAAGCCCCCTTTGAATGCGCCGAGTCTTATTTCGCCGAGGCCTCCTTCTTCACTAATTTCGCCGAGGATGGGGAGAATGCTACTCATGTACATTCTACCAGGCTGCCAACCTGGGATGAGCTGTGCGGGGACAAGCTTCCCAAGGACAAAACCGGGAGAAGTAACAAGAATAATGGGTCAACCCCACCGCTTCCGCCTGCTGCCACGACCAATTCCCCCCCTTCTTCCCCCAAGTCCAAGAAGCAAAAGGCTGAGCCGGCCTTTCGACGTATCGTCAAGGACGGCAAGATCATCTATCAATTATGACGGTATGCAGGGGCTCCAGGCGGTCCCTCATCAGACCCCCTCGACCCCGACCCCCTTGGAGAGACTGAATGGTGCCGCACGGCCGAGCATTGCCAGCCAGATCCTGACCTCACCCCCGGCGCGGCACCACCTTGCTATGAGGATGGCCCTCGACCTCAGGCTGAAGATATTGAAGAAATCAACCTGGCCGACCCGGGCGAAGAACCGCGGCACACCTACATTGGCACAAAACTCGCCCCCGGCCGAAGAGAGGAATTGGTTTCCCTCCTGCACGAGTATCGTGATGTCTTAGCATGGAGCTACAATGAGATGCCCGGACTGGATCCTGCCTTAGTCACACACCATCTCAACATTGCTACCGGATCTATCCCTAGCCGACAGCACCCGCGGACATTCCGCCCCGAGCTCGAATTGAAAATCAAGCAAGAGATTGAACGCCTCCTGCGCGCAGGCTTCATCGAACCTATCACTCACCCTATTTGGCTGGCTAATGTCGTCCCTGTACAAAAGAAGAATGGCCAAGTCCGCGTCTGTATCGACTTTCGGGACTTGAATAGGGCGTGCCCCAAGGACGAGTTTCCACTACCCAATATCGACATGCTCACGGAGGCCGCCGCCGGATATGAAACTTTATCTTTCATGGATGGGTTCGCAGGTTATAATCAGATTCGCATGAACCCCGACGACAGCGCCAAGACAGCCTTCCGCACTCCTATGGGTAATTTTTGTTGGAAAGTTATGCCTTTCGGCCTCAAGAATGCGGGTGCTACGTATCAAAGGGCTATGACAGCAATATTCCATGACATGATACACCATACTGTGGAAGACTATGTCGACGATCTTATTATCAAATCCAGGAAGGAAAGTGATCACCTCACCGACCTTCAAGCGGTCTTTGATCGTTGCCGCCAGTATAACATGCGGATGAATCCATTGAAATGTGCCTTCGGAGTCTCCTCCGGCAAGTTCCTCGGGTTCTTGGTCAGTCGACAGGGCATCGACGTTGACCCCTCGAAAGCAGCCTCCATCCAAGAAATGCCCCCCCCAAGAACACAAAGCAACTGAAGAGCTTCCTCGGCAAGGTCTCTTACCTCCGACGCTTCATACCCGCACTGGCCGAGCTCATTACGCCATTTCAACACTTGACGCGTAAAAGCGCACCGTGGAATTGGGGCGCGCCCCAACGGCAAGCATTTGAACAGATTAAGGCGGTCCTCATGTCACCGCAAACCATGGTCGTACCACAACGGGGCATCCCACTCCTACTCTACCTGACTTCCACACCCAGATCCATCGGGGCTTTGCTTGCCCAAGAAGTCGAAGGTGTCGAGCGTCCTGTTTATTACCTCAGTAGAGTGATCAGAGGGCCCGAAGCCAACTACTCCGAGCTCGAGAAACACTGTCTAGCCTTGGTGTACGCCTCACAGAAGTTCAGACATTACTTTCTGGCGCATCAGATCACACTCGTCACCAAGGCTGACCCGCTCCGTTACATGCTTACGCGTCCCGCCCTGTCTGGCCGACTCACACGGTGGTTGTTGCTGTTGGCCGAATTCGGTTTATCTATCAAGAATCCTACAGCTCTGCGGAGCCAAGCACTCGCAGACCTCCTGGCCTTCTTCCCACGCCAACAATGTGAACCGATATCGGATCAACTGGGGGAGGAGACAGCCCTGATCACCGACATCGATGGACTGTGGACGCTTGAATTCGACGGCTCTGCCACTAGCAAAGGCCCCAATGGCACGCCCCTCCGGCAAGGGGGTGCCGGCATAGTCTTGCGGGCACCAGACGGTGTTACCACTTCATTATCCTTCAAACTTGCATTCCCGGTGTCTAACAACGAAGCTGAATACGAGGCACTTGTCATTGGCCTCATGATCGCCGTCAGTATGGGGGCTAAGGCGCTGTGTGTGAAAGGAGATTCAAATCTGGTCATGAAGCAGGCGGACGGGGAGTTCGCGGTCAAAGAACCAGCCTTGGCACCTTATCGTGCCTTGGTGCAACACTTGGAAGGAAGACTCGGTCATGTCCAGTATGAACATCACAATAGGTGCCACAACAGACATGCGGACTGCTTGGCCACGATCGCGTCAAAGATAGAGGTCGATGGTGAACAACGGATGCTAACCATCGTCAAGAGAATGGAACCATGCACAGCACTGAACCTAGTCCCGAGGGACGTTACTGCGGACGATTGGAGGCAACCTATCATCGACAAACTTAAAGCGCCATCTCTTGCTCATGCCTCCACCCTTACAGACTTTTCAATGATGGGAGATGTCTTATACAGGCGGTGTCCCGGAGGCACTCTAGCAAGATGTTTGGCACCGGAAGAGGCAAAACACAAATTACAGCTCGGCCACCAGAAGTGTTGTGGCCTCGACGGTCCCCCTCTGTATCGTCGCCTCCAGCGTATGGGATTATATTGGCCATCCATGGCCAAGGACGCCTCGGATATACAAAAGGATTGTCCCGAGTGCTTGTATGCACCCGACGGTGCCGAAGCTCTTGTCATTGACATCGAGGGTGACTGGCGCCAGCCTTTCATCCAGTATCTATCCCACGGGATTCTACCACCTGACCGCGGCTCAGCACGATCCATCAAGCGCAAGGCAGTCAGGTATTTTGTGACGGAAGGCGAGTTATTTCGCAAGGGATTTTCGGGACGCACCCTGCGATGCTTGCAAGGTGCCCAAGTGGTCAAAGTCATTAACGAAGTACACAATGGTGATTGTGGTGAACATCAAGGCTCCCAGAAGCTGTATGCAGAATTACTAAGATTGGGGTATTATTGGCCGACTATGGAATCCGACTCCATCTCGCATGTCCGACGCTGCCAACCCTGCCAGCGGCACGCCGACAGGATACACTCGCCAGCATCCGACTTGCACATGATCTCAGCACCTTGGCCATTTCATTCTTGGGCCCTCGACCTCATCGGCCCCATCCACCCGCCGTCCAGAAGCCATTCATGGATCATGGTTGCTACTGAACGCTTTACGAAGTGGGTTGAAGCCGTACCTCTGCGGAGAGCCACGGGAGGTGCCGTTTCCAACTTCTTACGCGACGTCATCTGTCGTTTCGGCATCCCTCGATGTATTATATCTGACAATGGCACCCCATTCATTAACCGAGAGGTTCGAGCTCTCATGGAAAGGTACAACATCAGCCATGCCACATCAACTCCCTATTACCCGCAAGGTAATGGTCAAGCTGAAGCGTCCAACAAGACTTTGCTACGAGTATTATCGCGAATGGTGCATGACGCCGACCGGTCGTGGTCCGAACAACTGAATCTGGCACTCTGGGCCTACAGAACATCCATGCACACAGCGACAAAGGCCACGCCCTTCTCTCTCGTCTACGGGGACGAGTGTGTGGTACCTGCCGAGATCGCAGAACCATCGGCTCGACTTTCCCTAAGCAGCAGTCTCGGAGATGAAGCAGCCCGGCTGGCGGCACTTGACGGCCTCGACGAACGACGAGCCACGGCCCTGCGCCGCATGAAGAAGTATCATGAGCAGCTCACGAAAGCTTATGGGAAGACCGTCAAGCCACGTTCGTTTATCGAGGGCGACCTTGTTCTTCAAGCCGCCAAGCATGTGCGGGCCAACATGTCAGCTCCTAAATTCACGCCAAACTGGGAGGGCCCTTTCACGGTGCACGAAGCCCGCACTAATGGCTCGTACCTCCTGCTCAACCACGACGACGGTCAGGTCTCGCCCCCATCAACGGCCGCTACCTGAAGAAGTATTATGTGTAGTCGCGACAACATAAGCCCGCGTCATAGAACGCGCCCTCGTAGCATTTTTGTACATGCGACATTGCTTGCAGACTTGTATTTTTTTGTTGATCTGTGTAGCGTTCTACACTAGTCATGTAATGGTGTTTTGTACCGCGTCCTATCAATACAAAGTCATGCTGTTACCTCAACTTCTGCCCAGCTGGCACTCATTCTCAACCTATGCTTCCTAAGTCACTTTCTACGAGCGGGAATGGGAGAGCATTCACAAGTAACCGAAACAAGCAAGACATTCAAAAAAAAAAGAGAGAAGAAAGAAGAGAGCAACCGAACATAACATACAATAAGCCGAGACCATCGAAAATATGTACATATACATCAAACGTTTACTAGCCGTCGTTAAGCACTACAACTACGGCAAAGTAACATACAAGCTAGGAAAGTCTAGACAACAGCGATGCAACTGGGTGGGAGCTGAATGCCTGAAGTACCTCCCGCTCCGCTTGTACCTCTGACCATCCAGCATCAAGCTCGGCCTGTCGCCCTAACCGCTCTGACTCTCGCCCGTCCACCTCACCTCGCCGCCTCTGTAGATCGGACAACTGCCTCTGCAAATCGACGAGCTGTCTCTCTATCTCTGCCACCTGCATGTCAATCCCGGCCAACTCTGCCGTGATCTCTGACCGCTCTGCCTCTAATCCTGTGCGGCGCCGCTCCAGCAACATCTCCCGCATAACCACGACTGCACGCCTCTCATCCATATCGTGGCTGACGCTCCTCGATCTAAAGAAATCTGCTAGCCAGTCCAGCTGCATACCTAGCGATGTGAACGGAGCGAACTCTGAAAGCGACCGAGCAACGAACTCTGCAGTCCAACCCGACGACGGCACACTGGCGAACGGCAGCAACCACTCCATAAACCCTGCAGACACCCACATCCGTAGTACTGGGTTCTCTACCACCACGCTCTCGAATGTCTGCGGGAACGCTGCCTTCACCAGTTCTAACCGGCGCACAGTCTCCGCCGGTAGCTGGAGGCCCCCCAAGCTGCCACATCCACCTGACCGCTCAAGGATCCTCTACTCATCTCTCCGACTGTCGCGCCACTGCCGCCCGCTGCAGAAATCTCCGACATCCCACCCGCCCTCTGCGCCCCAATCGTGGCTGAGTGCATCGCCAGAAGAGTAGCTCCGACCTCAACCACGGACTCCGGCAATGTGTCATGCCGTCGCACCACCACAGCCTGAACCGGTGTCTCTCGCTCACGAATCGAGGCAGCAACAACAGACTCAGGCTCCGCCATTTCGCCACCATCACCTCCCACAACCTGCGTCTCCATGCCTGTCCACCAGTCCTCGTCAATGTCGAACATCACCGTATCGCTCCCCTCTCCGCCGTATAGTGCCCCCACCGTTTCCTCAGTAGCAGGCAATGGGCTCACCCTCCTCGGCACACTGGCCGTCAATAGCTCAACGGCCTCGGTCTCATCACTGTCAACTAATCTGCCGGCCTCGGCTGCCATAGCCTCCTCGCCTTCGATCTCAGTCTCGGCCTCGCTCCCCCCCGCGACCGCCTCTTCCTCGTCCCCCTGGCAAAACCGCTGTCAGTTCACAGATTATGAGCAATATGCAAACCATATTTATACGACAAAAAGAAAGGACAGAAGCAAACCTCAGAGTCTAGCTCCTCTAATACGTCGCGCGGCCTCTTCGCCCCTGATAGGTGTGGGGCTGAGGTACCAGCACTAGCCTGACGCGCTGTCTCCATCATCCCCACTCGCAATGCCGACAAGGGCCCCTTGCCGGCCCCCGGCACCCTCGGCACCTCGGCAATAGGCTCCTCCCCACGGTCCTCCCCGGGAGCAGCGTCCCCCAACTCTACCGCATCCTCCTCCGCCTCCCTCTCCGAGCTCGGAACAGAACTCCCGGTCACCAGTGACAGCATCCCGCACTGCCTCGCGACTGTGGCCGATATCAAACTCAGGGCTCGGTCACATGCGAACACATCTACCTGTCGACGTGTGCCTGACGGCTGTGCCAGCCATCCGGCCCAGCTCCCTCGCAGTCGCTCCCACCAATGCGCATAATCCGCGGTCACCGCCCCTGCCACCTCTGTCCCTGGCTGCCTCCACTCTGTCGTCGGTGCCGGCCACTCGCGGGCTCTGTCATATAGTGTATACCCAAAAGCCGTCGCCACACTCCAAGGGCTGTCATAACCGCATGGGGGCTCTAGATCATACCCGAACGCCAACGACAGACGGTCCGGGCAATACCTCGCCACATAATAGCAGCACTCGGCGGGCTTCCCGCCATCATCTGTCAATACCGGGAGCCAGCCGGGAAAATACGCGACCAATAGCGCCAGCTGTCCTGGCGCTAGCTCGCCTCTCCTGCTCAGATCTGTCGTCACCTCCTGCACGTGCAGCCATGGCGGCGTACCATATGACGCATGCATCTCCATATAGGGCCGTCGCTCGCATTCCCCCCGTTTGTCTAGAATCTGTGCCAACGGGCACCCCGGCCTCCTGATGCCTGCCCAAGCAAAAGCCCGAGACCCGCTACACCACAACGCCACCTGCCGCGACCTGCCTGGACGGGTCACTGTCCCCATCGTCGGTGACGGGTGTGCGAGTGGGTATCCGTCAGGACGGTACCCTGGAAAGCACTCGTACAGGTACCTCTGCAAGAACATCCAGTCCACGTACGTCGCCACCTGATACCGACCATACGACCGCTTCACGTCATTCACGAACTGATCTAGCCGCGAGTATAACGTGCCCAAGTACACCGGAGCCAAGCCGACCCGCCTTCCCTGCGCCATCCGAATGGCCAAGGGAAACACCCTCGGGGAAATGCCATCCTCAGGTGTCCCCTCAAACACAAACCTGCAAACAACGACCGGCAACATATGTCAGTTTGACGTTTTACAGGGCAAGCAGGACATACGATATATTCACGAATAATCACACGACAGTACAAAATTTACCTCGATAAGAACATCGCCAAAAACGCCACCAACTCGTACCGATCGCTGCCATGATACGGACCCATCACAAACTGGGCAGCATTGCCCAACTTCTGGCCTGTCCTCGCCTGCGGCGTGCCGTAGAACTGGCGCAGCCACCCACCGTACGTCCCCTTCCGGTGCCTCTTCGTCTCCGCCAAAATGTCCAGTAGCTGCGTCTGCAACAACCGCTCCTCCCCGCTCAGCCGGGTCACCCGTGCATCCACCTCCCCGTGTATCGGCAGCCCTGTCAGCATCAACACATCGAGTAACGTCGGCCCGATCTCCCCGAACTCGGTCACGAACGTATGCGACTGCGTGCTCCATCTTGCCAGCAATCGGGTCATCCCTGGAGTATCCCTATATAACTCCAGCCCCCTCGCCGTAACATTGATCGCCGGTAACAGCCCTAGTGCCTGCAACACCTGCGCCCTCACCGGTGTCTCCAACATATGCTCACACCAAAAGTCCCACCCTACCGGCATCGCACTATGGCCCTTGAACATCACCGGCGACCAAGGTATGTCCTCTCTCCCAATCAACAATGCCGGTACATACCTCGGCGACATCACAGGCGCCTCCGCTGGGCTCGGCGCGCGAAGGTAGGGTGACGACAGCCGAGGCTCCTCTCCCATCGACGGACCACCCCACGGTGTCCTGAACGCTCCGTCTGCCACACGAATGGCCAACTCCCTCCACAGCTCACGGTCCGGTACACACGGTACTACTCCCCTCACCCCCAGCAATGTGTTTGTCTTATCTGGCTCCGGATCGTAGGACCTCCTACCGCCATCATCAAAGGTCAATGGCACTGCCGCCTCGACACCCACTGACGGTATGGCCTCATCGACTGGCGGCGCCGGCACAGGTACAGTCATCATATCCCGCGGCGGTCGCGATGTACCCGCCGCGGCCCCTCGCGGCTTCGCCCACATCTTCTGCCGAACTTTTTTCGCTGCTGGCGTCGCTCCGGCCTGTGAGGATGGGACTTGGGCCTGTCGGACACCCTGCGTGACCGACCCCCCTTGCCCGGCCGACCCCCCTCGCTGGGCCGACCCACCTTGCCGACCCCCCTCCCCTCGCAGAGCCACCGACTGGCCGACCCCCTGGCCCCGACGACCCCTCGCCCACTTCCACCTCTTCTCTCACCATCCCTTTTTCTCTCTTTCTTTCTCTCTGACTTACGTAGGCACAAATGGCGGTGCCTCCACCCCTGCCCCCCTCCGCTCCTTATATAGGGGTGGGCAATTTTCTTTTCTTTTTCCTTTTATTTTCTCTTTCTTTCTTTCTTTTTCTATTCTTTCTTTCTTTCTTTTCTTTTTCTTTCTTTTTTCCTTTACTTTACGCTCCCGTCCGCCGGCGCCTCGCCACAGTTTGTCGACCACGCGCCGTCGCCGCTATGACCGCAGTGCGCGCCCGCGCGCCACCTCCACGACCTTCGTCGCACGCATTCACATGACAGCTCCGCGACAGGCCCCGTCGCCCGCGTGCCATCTCCTTGAACCGCGTCGCTTGTGCCAACTCATCGCGCTCTTTACAACGCGCGCTCAATGCCAATGGTCACTTGATGCACTGCCGCGACGTTCGTCGCCGCGCCCGTGCGCCATTCTCATCATGCGTGCCCCCGGCACCAAGTATAGCTCCGCGACGTTCGTCGCCGCGCCCGTGCGCCATCTTCATGGTACGTGCCCCCGGCACCAAGTATAGCTCCGCGACGTTCGTCGCCGCGCCCGTGCGCCATTCTCATCATGCGTGCCCCCGGCACCAAGTATAGCTCCGCGACGTTCGTCGCCGCGCCCGTGCGCCATCTTCATGGTACTGCCCCCGGCACCAAGTATATGCTCCGCGACCTTCGTCGCCGCACCCATCCGCCATTCTTATCACATGTGCCCCGGCACAGTATTACTTTGCGACGTTCGGCGCCGCACCACTTTCATGACATGTGTTCCGGCACCAAGTATTGTCCCCGCGACAATCATCGCCATGTCCATGCACCACGACCATGTTACAAGCCTCCGGGCATAACACCCATTCACCACACCATGCGCCCCCGCCATGGGCATGGAAGACCTTCAACCCACTCTCGTGTGCGACATTCTGGAGGCTCCGCTCGTAGTGCTCCTGCAAGAGGACCCCTCCCTGCGACATGGGCTGAGCGCCAGCACGGGTTAGCGACACAATCAAACTACGGGATGGGCTCACAACCTTGAAGCCATCGCCGGCACAATCAAACTACGGGATGGGCTCACAACCTTGAAGCCATCGCCGGCACAATCAACTACGGGATGGGCTCACAACCTTGAAGCCATCGCCGGCACAATCAAACTACGGGATGGGCTCACAACCTTGAAGCCATCGCCGGCACAATCAAACTGCTACATGGGCTTAGCGTCATCGCCGGCTCCATCACCAGGGACCCTGGCCCCCGCAGCAAGAGGGGCTGTAACCACATCGTTTATGCATGCGACGCCCGCTCGGGTTGCCCCTCCGCGCCCGCCCCACGCAGGGGGCTTATGTTCATACCCTATTCTGGTCGCACCCCAAGACCCGCCAAGGGACCCACTTTGCACGACACATCACCCAGTCAGCGGTCAACTTTTCAACGCTCGAGGGCCGGTCAAAGCAACGCATGCTCAAGTCACGTGAACCATTCGTGAAGCGACTTCGGCGTGCCTTCCACCCCAAGGGGTCGGCCACCCCAAGGGGTCGGCCTCCCTCTAGGGTCGGCCTCCCCCAAGGGGTCGGCCTCCCTTGGGGGTCGGCCACCCCAAGGGGTCGGCCACCCTCGGGGGGTCGGCCTCCCTCTAGGGTCGGCCTCCCCCAAGGGGTCGGCCACCCTTGGGGGTCGGCCACCCCGAGGGGTCGGCCACCCTCGGGGGGTCGGCCTCCCTCTAGGGTCGGCCTCCCCCAAGGGGTCGGCCACCCTTGGGGGTCGGCCACCCTCGGGGGTCGGCCTCCCTCTAGGCTCGGCCTCCCCCAAGCGTCGGCCTCCCTTGGGGGTCGGCCACCCCATGGGGGTCGGCCACCTGCCTTGAACACCGACGCCGTCACCTTTGACCCCTCCCCATTGTCACGACGACCGTCGCTCGCGGCCGCACTCCGCCATAGTCGCGACAACCGTCGCTCTCGGCCGTGCCCCTTCGTCGCGATGACCGTCGCCCGTAGTCTCGATGACCGTCACTTGTGGCCGCTCTGTCGCCATGACAACCGTCGCTCACGGTCGCGCGCCATCCACGCAACGACCCTCGTCGCTCGGAGATCACTCTGCGACCCTCGTCGCCCGCACTCAACCGCGCCCCATGCGCTGCAATCATGTTATATGCCTACGGGATAGGCTACTCCTCCAGGACACTATCTCCGCCAGGGTGCCTGCGTGACTAGCCTACGTGCTCTGGCACTGGGGGCTCGCGTCGGCACCCCTAAGGACTATGACCCCCGGGTCACTCGGAGACGGGAGCAGGTCTTCGGAAGGGCATCTTGCCTAGTCCACCTGGCAGCTGGGCGTCGGGTCTTCCCCACCGCTGCCAGACCTGTGGGATTCAGTAAGGGCTTGGACTGGAGGCTGGGGCAACGGGCTACTCTGACCATGCTACCGCGGCATGATCAGTCTCCTCAGACAGGCAGAGAGATGTTGCAAGGGCAGGGCAGCACGAACTTAGGAACCGGCAGTCCAACGAAGGGTCAGTGCGTTGGCCCCCTGGTGACGTGTCGTTCCCAGGGGGCGACACATGTCAACTTATGACACATGCACATTTTTGCCTATAAATAGTGGACTTTGGAGCTTTTTCAAGGATCTTTTTCTCATTTGGACTTTTCACTTTCTCTCTCTAAAAGAAACATTCTCTCTGGAATTCTAGTGAGAGAAATATACTTGAACTCCCGTCTACGGACCCTGGACGCCATACCCTCATCACGGACTGTAGACTGTCGGTCCTGTTCATCGTCACCCTGCCTGCGCAGCACTGCCAGCCCTCACGACCTGTCTGGGGAGCCTTGTCCTCGGCCCTTGCGCCGTCCTTGCTGTCTCCCACGTTGCCTACCTGGAAGCCAACTCAGACCGCATCCTTTGTGGCACCTCCACGTATCATCGAACCATTTTCGGCACCATCAATGATGTATATAGGATGAGGGGGAGGTCTATCTTGGTGTTGTGACTCTCTTGAATGAGTCCATGACTTAGTGTAGTCATTGAACAATTGCTTTTACCAAGGATTACAGACTAGAGTGGCTGGGCAAAGCCAAATACTTTATGTGTGATTATCATGTCCAAGATCCATAATATGAAGTTTTATAATTGGTAATAGGTAAAAGTAGTTAATCATTTGTTGGATATTCTAATAGGATATGAAACAACAATGAGATGAGCGCGTAAAGTGTCGAACACCTCTCCTGGTTCGTCTATCTTTGAAAAGCAAATTCAGTTATGTTTTCTCTCTTTTCAATGGATCTCGTGAGATTTTTGCAGATTCTCTACAAATGGGTATAATCTTAATACCTCTATTAAATACTTTCGTATTCAATACATGCCAAATTCTTCTCTCACCTAACCTTTAAAACCATTACTCTTCCTTCGGATTTACTTTCCTGGTCAACTGTTTCCTTTTTCACTTTCATGCTTTCAACATAATGAGAATCTAAGACCATGCCAATCCCTTTCAACTTTGACGAAAACATCTGGGAAGATGACTTTGTTGATTTAAGCTCATGTGTGTTGTCTCTCAATGAACACCTAGTATGGACTTCTAGACAAAACAAATCTCATCTGCTCATGAAAAAATTCCTAGATAATCAAGTATTTTCTCAAAGGAAAGTTCAGAAAAAGCTTAATGAATGTTAGAATCTCCGAGGACCTATGGTGGTTTAAAAAACTCCCTCTATGTTCCTCTTTCAATTTTCATATGTAGAAGATGCTCATCTGGTTCTCACTTTATGGACCCTGGAATGTGTTTGGAGCATTGCTTTTGCTTCAAGACTGGACACACCACGTTATTTATGCTACGGTTAAATTTCCTTCTACAGATCTATGGATGCAGATTTCCCATGTTCCCAGTGATTGCTATCATATTTATCTAGCTGAAAAAATTGGTAGGGTAGCTGGAACTTTCCTTGGAAACAATTGGTCTGACCGTCGAGTTTTCTCAGGCTGACTACTTTCAGATTAAAGTCCGTATTTGTATTGATTTCCCACTACTTCCTGCTATCTTCCTTCAGCTACTTGATGATATGGGATATACAACTTTTTGGTGTTCCTGTAAACAAGTTTTCAAAGTCTATTGCCGTTGTGGCAAAATAGGACTTGAGAATATATATTGTAAATCTTATTTGGTTGAAGTCCTTGAATCGCTCTTTCGACATACCGAACATATTCATGGAGATGCCCAGTACGAAACTTTTTTCGTCAATGGTCAACCGATGTTCTCTTCAACTCTCTGTGCCTTGCCGAATACGGATTGGAATCGTACTTCTCAGATCTCTATTTCAACTGATGTCATTGGTACTCATTTCACTCAGATTTATGATGCTTACTCTCCTGCTACATCAGTGGCCTCAAGTGAAGAATTTCACTTTGAGACACCCAATTTTTCCGTCCATTCGGGGTCCCCTGCTAATTCTAAAGCATCAGCATAAGACCCACCTGAAAATTTTGGACTTAGAAATGCAAATGATGTATGGGATTATAAGGAGCAGGACCCTCATTGTAATATGCAAGCTAATCCAACTTATGATGATCAGGAATGGGATCAGCTATAGGACATCAACATAGAGGACAATATATTTGATTTTAACCTAGAGGATTGGGACCTCCCAATTGAAGAAAATCCCTTCTTAGCTAATGAATTTCTCTTTGATGAACATGTGGAATTGTCTAGTGTTAATTCCATTTTCTCTTGTCACCCCCCCCCCCCGGTATTTTAGATAGAAACTTTGCTTCACTGGAGATGTCCACCGGAATTATTGCACAATCTTTTCAGCGCCGGTAGTGGAGACTAACTTTCCACAAAACTCGAGTGGAACATTAAATGCTTCTGATAGAACCAAAATAGACATCATACCTAGCTCTCTCCACTCATATGCTAAGGGTGACACGTGTCCTTCTGCAGCGGTGGATCTGCCACACTTGACCCTTCAATATTTTGGGCAGACAGTTACATCACCCCCTTTACCACAACTTGCCTTTACAACAGAAGTAGGAAAGACCGCATTAATTGCTATCATTCCTAGGATGGCAACCCCTACATTGCTTAAAGAGCCAAGCCAAAACTCTCTGATTTCTAAAAACTTATCTAACTTGGACGGCCCTATTATGAACATGGACGGCCCAATAAATTATGCAGGCTTGACTGAAAATGAAGTCCAAATAAGTAACCCAATAGCTCTATTTCCATCTGGATTGATACAGGCAACTGGTGTATTCATGGCCTTCCATCAACAACACCAAATCCAAGTTATCTTTCTCTTTGCTTTGATGGCAGCTTAATGGATAGTACTTTAAAAAATATTCCACATCTCGGCACCACAACCAACTTTAAACAGGATATGGATCGTATTCAGCAAGACATTACTCTTACGCCATCTTTGGAATCTATACTATGAACTAGTTATTCCCCCTTAGAGGAACATCTTTCTTCTTCACATACAGGTTCACAAGATTTAGCTCCAATCAAAAGCTCAGCACTATCCTCTGGAACTATATTCCATGCTTCTGATTTTCCTGAAGACAGTGATACTGGAGATAATGAAGATGATGAAATTACAAACACTTCTATTCTTATTCCTAAAAATTTTGCAGTGACTGAAGTCCATGTATTGGGTGGTCGAGGCAAGCGTCAACGATCTATATCCTCAGATTCTTCATCCTCTACTTCATGTTCTAACTCTCCCCTACAGTGCTTACATTTCATACATATCTTGTATGAATCCATTTACCTTCCTAGTTTACTGCTTTTCATGTTCATTACTCCAACTACTCACTCTATGAAAACCACTAAGAAACGCAATAATCCTTTCTCATAGCCAATACACATAAAGAAAATTCTAATAACCTGCTCGGATCATAAATCTAGCCTTAGCGACAACTCAATAATCCTACATACCAATCTTAGGCAGATGTAAAAGAAAATCTCCCTTTCTTCTCCTTGAAACAAATAAAAAAACCAAATTCATAGCTTATTCAAAACTCAAACATGGTTTAAGGGTTCTGGTGGACTCCGCTCAGAACTCTCTCCCCATGTGCCTTTGGATCCCACACTAAATGTCTCGAGACTCTCTTGAGTTCGAAAAGATTGATGATACTAAGGTTTCGGGTGTTGCCTCTGAGCAACTCCTTCACGTTTAATGAGAATTCTCAGTTGGAATTGTAGAGGTTTTGGATAGACTTTAACAATTCGATCAACAATCAAGCTTATCCATCAGCATCACCCGGATTGTATTTTTCTTCAAGAAACCAAATCTTTGGTTTATATGGTTTCTAGTAAATTTTAAAAATTGGGTTTCTTCAACTCGGATGGTATTGATGCTTCTAGTCTGCTTGGAACAAAAGGAGGCTTATGGGTAGGATGGGCAGATATGATTCAGGGGGAAGTGCTTTACAAAGACAAGCATCTCATTCTGATAAAATTCTCGAAAGCTTTGGAAACCCCATGGCTTTTGGCTCTAATTTATGGACACCCTACTCTGGTTAAAAAGGGAAGGACGTGGGATCGTATCTCGGATAATCTAAAACCTTACAGTTTGCCTCTTTTATTGGGAGGAGATTTCAATCAAGTCTTGTCACCTCCGACAAAACTTGTCTCCATCATCGTAGCACTCCTGGTAGCCATCTACTCTAGGACTTTATTCGTACTCATCACCTTGTTGATTGCACTATGGTAGGACCATCATTCATGTGGTGTAATAACCGATAGAATGACTTTTGTACGTATGAAAAGTTGGACAGAGGCTTTGCTAATCCAGCTTAGATTTCTAGATTTCCTTTAACCAAGGTTCAAAACTTGGGAATCCAAATCTCTGACTATGCACCTCTTCTGTTCGAGCTTTGTCCTTCACAACTTTTCCTTTTTCGTCCTAAATATTTTGAGGATTTTTTACTGAACCACCGTAGGTACCCAACTTATACAACAAGCATGGTCTATTCCCATATGTGGATCCCCTTTGTTTAAAGTTATTATGTGAGGCAAGCATATGATGACGGCCTCACTTTCTTGGAATAAGCACATATTTGGAAATCTGGAATCCTAAATTTTTGATACCAAAGCAAGTTTACTTCATTTCCAGAGTCTTCTCCCGTCATCAGATGCACATGTTTTGGAACGTCAACACAGAGATAAGCTCGAAGGCTCTTGAATTGTGAGGAACTTTTTTGGGCTCAAAAAGCAAGATCCAAGTGGCTGCAATTTGGCGATTGTAACACAAAAAATTTTCACACGTCAACCATTATCCATCGTAATTGGAATCACATCTCCTCCGTAATTGACACTGATGGCACCATTTATACTTCTCAAAAGGACATCTCTCGTTGCTTGCTTACCCATTTCAAATCTATTCTCTGTCTTCCCCAAGTGG
This sequence comes from Escallonia herrerae, assembly GCA_033070095.1. Lineage (NCBI taxonomy): Eukaryota > Viridiplantae > Streptophyta > Magnoliopsida > Escalloniales > Escalloniaceae > Escallonia > Escallonia herrerae. Next base: position 7,023 of record JAVXUP010005043.1, on the reverse strand, counting down.
GTTTGACTTCTCCACGCTTTTTGAGTACACTCAATGCCTTAAACAAAACTCTCTCGAAAAGACAAATCAATCTCCTAGGTAAACCTTTTACTACTGAGGAAGTTAAAACTGTTATTTTCTAACTTTCACCGCTAATAGCTCCGGGAACTGTTGATATCCCATCCTTAGTATACCAACGTTGCGGGAATTTTCTTTCTACTCTGTTAACATTTGCAACCCTATCTTTTCTTTCTCTGGACACAGGCTCTCAGAAGCCAACAAAACCTATATAACCTTACTACCAAAATGCAACGACGCCTCTAAACCTAGAAATTTTTTACCTATCAGTTTATGTAATACCATTTATAAAATCATCGCCAAAACCCTAGCCAATCGTATCAAACCCTATCTTTCGAGTCTCATCTTTGAATTTCAAAATGCTTTTCTTTTGGATAGAACCGTCGGTGATGATATTCTTATTGGACAAGAACTGGTGCACAAGATCAGATACTGCCAGAAATCAAGAACTACTTTGGGTGCACTCAAGATGAATATGAGTAAAGCGTGTGATCCAGTAAATTGGGAATTTCTAGAAGCCGTTCTATGAAAGTCAAATTTTCAGAGCATATTATCTCCCTTTTAATGACCTGTGTGAAATCGACCTTTTATGAAATCCTCGTTAATGGTTCTCCACCTACTACTTTTCAACCCCTCTGTGGCTTAAGATCTCTTTCTCCATACCTATTTATATATGCAGAAGCCTTCTCATCCACCCTTACATTAGAAGATACTAGTGGATCTATTCCTGGTATTAAAGCGGGTCTTCGTAGCCCACCGATCAATCATTTATTTTTTGTGCATGACTTACGTATTTTTACGAAACTCGGTCATTCCTCTTGTTTCAAAGTGAAAAGACTTCTAGACACTTATTGTCTGGAAGCAGGACAGAGAGTAAATCACCTAAAATCCTTTCTTATCACAAGCCCAAATCTCAGTGTTGTGGATCGACAAGATTTTCAATCTATCCTTGGTCTAAGATTGTCTGATCAATTTGGTAAATACCAAGGTAGCACTTTAGACATTGTGACTCATAGGAAAGAGTATTTTCAAGATATGCTCCAAAAAATTAGAGATCAATGTGATGGTTGGAAAGGATGCCTCCTTAATAAAGGTGTAAGGGCAATCCTTATCACATCGGTTTTATCTTATATTATAATTTACCACATACAGGTATGCCTTCCTAAAGTTGTTTGTACATACATCAACTCTATTTTCAGCAATTTTCGGTGGTCTGGAGAAGAAAATCGCAAAGGTGTTCACTGGATCAGTTGGTTTGCCCTTTGTGGGGGAAAATCTAATGGTGGACTCAATTTTAAAGAGCCTAGTCTTTTTAATAGGGCCTTATTGGCCAAATCTTGTTGGAGACTCTTTAGAGCTCCAAACGATCCAGTTTGGGGTAAATACTGTGTTCGGACAAATTTTTTTAACTCGCCAACTACTGGAAACTTCTCTTGGGGATGGCGTAGCATCCTGGCCGGCCGCAAAAGTGTTACTTCAGGGACTTCGATGGCAAGTGGGAACGGGCTCCCATATACCTATTTGGCTTGAAAACTAGATATCGAACATTCAGAACTCCACTCTTGAAAGGAATACTACTCGTAGCTTATCAATTCACAAAGTGAGTGAACTCATCAGCAATGGCACTTGGAATCAAGCAATGTTGACGGAACTTTTTGCTCCTGAAATTTCTCATGCCATCTCAGCCATCTACATTTCCTCTAATGAATTTGAAGATATGAAAGTATGGGGCCAAACAACAAATGGAGAATTCTTAGTAGCTTCAGATTACCACATGATATATCACGTTAAATATCAGGAAAAAATTTGGAACATATTTCAAAGGGTGTTCATTTACCCTCAAGCTTTCAATACTCTACTAAGGACTGGACCAACCTTTGGAAACTACCGCTACCTCCAAAAAATGCTTCTCCTTGTTTGGAAACTGTTGTTGGATTGCCTACTTCTTCTGACCCATTTAAAATGTCTCTCAATCACTCCTACTGATACATGTCTTCTTTGCAACTCTGCCCCTAAAACAAGTGATCATTTTTTTCTTCGACCTATTTGGTTCAGAGTATCTTTGGGGGTTCGAATTAATGATGTTACCTGCTCTATTACAGAATGGCTCATAGCATGGCTTAGTGGACATTTACATATTAAAACCCTTCTTATCCCTTGCCTCAACATATTTTCTACCTTATGGTTTATATGGATTCACCGTAATAACTTCACCTTTCATCAACTACCCTTCAATCCAATCCTAATGATTCAGCAAACCCAACAAATGGTAACCAATACCCTAACTCATACAGAAACCTTACCAACAAAACCCAAAAATCATCCCCAGCCAAATTGCCAACCATTATCATAAAAGTTGGAACACCCAAGCGCGTATAATACTCACACCTCTACCTTGTTCATGTCTTAACCCTCCCTGTATTAAGTTAGGACTCCATGTATCCCTTAACGTCAATACTCTCACAGCAGGACTTGGTATCATATGTTTTGATGCTGATATGAACACTTGTGACACAGCAAGCTTCTCTTTTCCTTCAACTAATGTATTCTCAGCTTATGGAAGGGGACTTTTACTAGTTGCTACTTGGGTTCTTGAACAACAAATAAAACATTTACTTGTACTAACTGATTCAACATTTCTTCTTTCACAGCTATCTGAAGCCACTGACATCTTGGATACAGTGGCACCTATCATGTACTACTTTTGCTATATCTTACCAGATTTTCACTCCTTTTGTGTAAATAGAGTGACATCTGGACTACTGAAGAAAGCTCGCTCTCTATCTACCTCTACATGCCAAGCCCAAACGCAGGATCATCATGACTGACTCAGTGAAAACCTTTTGGCATCTTAGTCATTACTACCTGTCTTTTGTATGGGCATTTGTATATATGTAGGTTGCATGTCCTATTTCGGCGTACTTCTTTTGTGTATTTGACAATCATGGATATGTCATGACTAGGAGACACTAATCTTCGTCTGTAAATGATTTCCTTAAATTTCTATTAATGTCACTCTCTTATTAACAAAAAAAAAATGATATATGCATATAACATGCTTTTTATGTTTAGTTGTATATATAGATGTTAATACAAAAACTAGCAGGCATTAATGTTCAAGTCTTTTTTTTTGGGTGTTGATGACTTTATGCTAACCTTAGTAGGTTTCAATATAAAGCTCCTAATAATGTCTCTTTGTGAGATGATATCCTAATAATGCCTCTTTGTGAGATGATATAAGAGATATGACTCTTGGCCAGAAAGATGATGATAAAAGGGGAAAAAAATTCAGACCTTCTCCATTCTTCTCTATACCCAGTTAGATTGAGAAAAAAAAGGCTTTAAGACGGTGACAACACAGATAAGGCTTGCGTCATCTAATCCACCGCAGGACTTTTTTTAGTTTTTTTTTTAAATAAGGAATTAGTTACAAGAGCAGGTTGTCTCTGAGGTGACTACACCAAAAGAAACAAGTCCATTATCCAAAACCCTGTAGGACTAAAACTAGTCGCTTTAAGTCACCGAAACCTAAGCTACACTACAAGTTCAAAATTAACATCCGGAGAACTCACCCAGATACATTGTTAAAAGTTGCACTTTTTTTTTAAATATTAAAACAACAAGACTTAAAACAACATATATATGTAAGCTGTCCCATGTATCCTCCAGAGTCCGTCGATTGCATGTCTTGTATCTTAGCAATTCCATCTTCCAAATCCCTGCGTTAGAAGACACTTGAGACGCATTCCAATTATTTATTCAAAGCTCACAGTTCATCTCAGATGTGCAGTCAAAGCTCACAGTTGACTTAGAGTAATATGGATGTAATCCTTAAAGCAAGCTGAAAAAACTTTAGGATCATATTTGACGACTCCGCCATGTCGGATCAAATAGGCAACACTAAAAAACCCAAGTACAAAAATACACTTACAAAGATGGCACCTACTATGAAAATGTGGTCAGGTACCTAATAGGAAATGCGATCAGGAAAGAGGTACAAGGGGTACCGCCAGCACTAAGAAAATAACGACCCAAAGTTGCAAACCCTAGCAATGACTAAGATAGTAAGACGATGCCAACCTGCCTAAACAAACCTCAAATAAACCACCACCAACCCCCTCCTCACAACAACCTGGAAAGAACCCAAAACACTATTGGCACATGGATAGGACCCCCGATCTGAACAAAATAGTAAAGAGTCAGTCTAGCCAAGCATATTAAAGAGATCGTGTCTAGAACTGGAACAAGCCATATCTAGTTTTATGGTGTCGTTCAAGTTCAAGAAAGAAACAGGGCTAGAGCTAGCTATTATAGGCGAGTTAACTAAGGAATATATGTCGAGCCGAATCAATACGTGTGTGTCAATTGATATGAGGTGTCACGTGGAAGAGATTGACAGTAAAAAATTACTAATGCCATTGACTGTAACTCTCCTTGCAAAGATCACTGGCCAGTAGGGACAGGTAGTGTATATTAGGGCCATTACAATTTTGACCAAACACTGGCGATAAATTTTTGGGTGACCGTCAGCGAATATTCCGGCCATCGACGACCATTCCGGCAAAAGTTTACCCAACTCTAAATTAGATCTGATCTACTTTTCCATGGTCGGGTAGGGGGTAGATCTACAATATCCACCTCTAACAGCCATCGCTACTGCCGCTCAAAAGTTCCAGCGTAGGATATCTTGCCACATCAGTTGAGATTGTCAGGGGATCTAAGTTTTGGCCCTAATTGCTCCAGCGTAGCACTATTATATGCTCCAGATCTAGCACTATTATATGCTCCGTCTATCTTCGTTGCCGATTGACCTTGCCGCTGGTGGATGCTCACCCGACATCCGTGATTATCACTGGGTGAGATGGATGAGACCATGATCCAAACAAAAAGACTCGATTAGTATACAACTAGCTACACCGGAGACCGGCAGCTGCCCCACACGCATTAAAGCACCACCGTGGGGCAACGTGGGAGGCGCAGTTTAGGGTATTCTGTGTGTGTGGTGGTGGTCTTGAGAGAGAAAAGAAATGTGAAACATTATTCACTGTAATCCGAAAGCATAGATATCAGGGCGATTGTTAGTTGGCAAGTGAAATAATGACGAGAATTCTGGATTGGCGTGTACATGACTTTCTGCCACATGTATAGTATACGTGTTCACACACATGTACTCGGGTTAATCTTGAATTCCTTCACTAACAAAAAAAATAATAATAAATGTACCAATCCAGCAACAACAAAAAAAAAAATAGTTGTTAATTCTTAGTTGCCCATCAGTTCTCCACCACCACCTATCATGACTACCACCACCGACGAGCCTACCACATTTCCTAAAACCAATAGGTCAACCACTGCCACTGTCACCTATTCTAGATCTGATCCCCACTTAAAATTGTTACCATCTTCTTCATCACAGAGTAAACCTAATTCAATCCAAATCCACCAAATTGCAACAAGCACGAGGCTCAGATCTGAAATAATGGTTTTCACCAATCGAATTTGTGTCGGCTGTGTTAATTAGCATCATTGGTGTTTAGTTTTGTAGATGGCAATCGGGTGGTGGACTTGGTAGTGGTGTTGGATCGATGACGGTGTGGATTTGGGATCTTGATGATGTTTTTAGTATCTATACGGGGCCGCACCCATGATGAAAAAAACTGAGGAGGTGTGCAGCGATGGCTGATGGTTGGTAGAAATCGTGGTGTTAGCGCAACAGTTGACTCTAGTGGTGAGAATTAGCTTCCGAAGGTGGTGGGCATAATCGGTAAAGCCGTGGATCTTTAACTTATAATGTTGCTTTGCATTTTTTGGTGTTACATTATGCTTGGTGTGGTGGTTCTGGTTGGTGCCACGGCGGTGGCATCTGGGTTGAATACACTAAAAGACAATTTGGGGAGAAACCTTACTTATATAGATTGGCCAAAGCTACATAGTTTAGGGCATCAACTATAAACAAGTTGCCTATGGCAAACCACATGTTTAAATTTTTTTTTCCTTTTCAAAAAGGTATTGCCGTGAACTTTAACCTTTCATTAACCACCTGCCATTTTCTAGTAACCAATCATTATCCTTTCATAGATTCTAACCCCACCATTAAAAATATCTCCAAAAAGGACGACGATGAAGGCGCCTGCGACAAAAAGCGAGAGAAAAATTATAGTAACGTTCTTCTCAAGTATCAAAAAATTAGTAATTTCTAAAAAATTTTGCACGCCGACATGAAAATGATACATTTTGTCAGCAAATATTCTTAAAAGAACACATGACGCATGTTACTATAGCCTTCTTATCTTATTCATTAATTTTTTCAATTTGTTGAGGTTAATCTGCCAGCGAGAAGTGACGCAGCATAAGTGAACCAAGTCAAAAGTTAAAGACCAAAACCTGACTAGGATTCAATGGTCCAAGGGTCGGGCCTTGACCTACCAGGACCATGTGACTAAAAGAGAGACAAGATAAAGGGCAAACACTCCTCAGTTAATACTCAAGGAATTCCTCGGGGGCATTAGTAGCCCTCAAGCTCCCTTTCCTCGTCCACGAGCTCCTTCACCCTCTTTGATGACCCACACGAAATGCAGCTTGCTAGACCCATACTCAAGCAATCAGGGGCGAGACATCGGTCAAGCAGGATGCGAGATCGTACTCGGCTCCTCAAGAACGAGGTTTCTCAGGATCTAGAGAGATAAGTGGTTTGGCTCAGGTTGTGTCACAGCGGTTAGTCCTTCTGTGAACTGTACTGAGACAGAGAACCAAAACATAGCCTTTCAAGGACCATGTTGCCGTAACTTTTTCTATGACACTTGACCCCCCCCCCCCCCCCCCCCTTAGAGATGAAAAGGTCACCCATTTTCTGACCAACTATCCAAAGGGGATGTCGTCTGACCTGCACCCCTCCCCCTAGTATGAAAGTGGCAGAGCCTACCTCCTAACAGTTTTGTAGTGTTTGTCACTGGCCACGATGATCCA
>JAVXUP010005042.1:0-23037 GCA_033070095.1 Escallonia herrerae | reverse complement strand
ATCACAACAAATCTGTGTCGAAATAGCAAAATATTGATGATTTGAAAACTCTTCCTTCTCTTTCTATCTTGCCACTTCAAATAGTTATGGTGTGCTTTGATTTGGTTGTCATGGGTTTGAGAAATTAGGTTTTTTTTTTAAATCTTTTCGTTTTTGATATAGGGTGATAGAAATGGAGGAGGTTGAAGACCCTAGAACAAAATGGCAATATGTTGCCAGACCAATTTCATGAATGGTTCTAGCCTGCAGGTGTCGTGCTAATTGGATGTGCTCGTTTTGGAGTCTTTTTTTTACCAATGGCAATCTGTTGCCAGCGAACTTCATGAAGATTTGTTCATAGATAAGAAGTTAAGAAGATAAAGAAAAAGAAAAAGTCAGAATGAGATAAGGGAGAGAAAAAGAGAAGACTAGTCCGCTACATAATGTAGCGGACACATTAATGACACAAAAAAGTCATACCTCGTTAAGCAGCTCGAGGGGTACTTTCGTCAAAAACACTGTCCTCTACATAATGTAGCGGACGAACTTAAAAAAAATACAAAAAAAAAATATGGGCCGTCCACAGATCTCCCGTGGACAGTCGAATCGCAGCAACTTAACCTAGTTTGCTAGCGCTATATATAGATCATATCCATATATATATATATATATATATATATATATATATATATATATATATATATATGGGAGCTGATCCATTGATAGCGCTAGCAAATGGAGTTAAGTTGCTAGCGCGATCTGACCGTCCATCCTGAAAGATGGACGGTCCAGATCGCGCCTTTTTCCAAAACTGATCCCCGTCCGCCATACTGTCTCGCGGACGGGAGTTTTACCTTTTTGCCCTCCTCCCATGTCCGCGAGACTGTCTCGCGGACGCCTTTCTGTTCCTGACATGTGTCAGGAAAAAGGCGTCCGCCATACTGTATGGCGGACGATCTCTAGGCTGACACATGTCAGGGCCTGTCCCCTCGGTCGCCTATAAAGTCTCGGGCGTGAGCCCCGAGAACTGTCCCCTGGTATCTGTATGGCGTCAACTCTCTCCTGCTATAAATATTTAATCAGATCGGGGTATTTATATTATTGTAGCGGACGGCGTCCCCTCTCTCGAACATCTAACCTAAAGCCGCTACCCCATCTACGGCGACTCACATCTCCGGTCACCCACATCTCCCCGCCGACACCACCGTCCTCACCTCAACGACGATCTCGATGGCTTCTGGATCGGAGACCACCTACGCCTACGATTATATTGGCAACTTGCACCTGGTAGGCAAACACTTTTTCAAAGTCATGATGCCGGGATTTGAGCATGAACTTGTAGGCTATCCCTCTTTCTCTTTCTCTGTATTTTCGTGTGTTAAAAGTTTGATCTTTTGTTTTTCTTAACCAAAACTAACCTATTTTTTGTATTTTGTGTTTGGTAGGACATACCGGAAGCATTTACCAATCAATTTACAACAATTCATGATAGTGCAAGATTATATAGCCGCAAGGGGGCATGGCAGGTTGAAATCAAGCTGAAGCCCGGCCGATCCCAAAAAAAGGAATTCGCAGAGGGTTGGAACGTCTTCGTGCGCCAGCATGGCCTCGAACTCGGGGACTTTGTAGTGTTCGAACACCTTGGGTGGTGGGATTTTCAAGTTGTAATCTTTGAACGGAGCGCTTGTGAAAAGCTTTCGTACCCCATTTGTGAACCATAGTTTATTATAATAAAAATATTTATGTTCTTGTTTATTATGTTTTCAAATTTTTTCTTGGTTAATTGTGCCTTTTTTTGTTGCCTCGATATATTGATATATTGAGATCGTTGATTATGAATTGTACATTATTTTTTGGAAAAATTGAGATTGTTGATTCCGTCGCTAAAACAAGTCTTTGGGCGTCAGTTTATTAAAATAGCATTAACGTACTATGTCGCTAAAACAAGTCTTCGGGCCAATTTATTTCAATTTATTAAAACTGCATTACGGGCGCCAATTTATTCCAATTTATTACATTACGCCACATTGTATAGTTCTATATATATAGCGGATATAAGGGGCCCTCCGCTTAGGCCGGGTTCGGGAAGGTCGGGAACTAAGGCCCCGTTTGACAAAAAAATTTTCCCTCTTTTTTTTTCAGTTTTAAAAACTGAAAAAAAATGTCTGGTCCGTGCCAACCATTTTCTGCGGTAAGTATATCCGCGATACTATATAGCGGACAGTTTGGACTAAGTGTAGAAAAAACTAAGTGTTGGAGAGGTGGAAGTAAGTGTAGAAGAAAAAACTAAGTGTAGAAGAAAAAACTAAGGCCCCGTTTGACAAATTTTTTTTCCCTCTTTTTTCAGTTTTAAAAACTGAAAAAAGTGTAGAAAAAACGAAGTTTTGGAGAGGTGGAACAAAGTGTAGAAGAAAAAACTAAGTAGTGGTATTCTAAGTAGCGGACGTAGAGAACACAACCAAAAACATTCTGCGGGGCCGTCCGCTATACTATGTAGCGGACGTAGAGAAGATGTGTCGTCCGCTACATAGTATAGCGGACGTAGAGAAAACTACCAAAAGTCTAGCGTCCGCGATACTATATAGCGGACAAGGAACAGACCCGCGAGACTATATAGCGGACGGCAAATGTATATTGTCCAGCGGACAGCAAATATATATATTCAAACCCAAAAGAAAGTCCCCCTATAACTTCTACACTCTTCTTCTCCCCGTGTTCTTCCTACTCACAAATATTCCCAGCGGCGTTGGCAGAGCAGATCTGCGCAATTTCTTCATAAGAGCAGCTTTAATCCCCCCCTAATAGATCACGTAAGTTCACAAAATCAATCCTTTACATGTTTCTAATCTATAGTTGTGATCAATATTGCGTTTTATGCGTGGTTTTGATTATGCATTGAGCATGTGCTAGCGGTGATGAGGATTTATATATGTATGTATTTATTCATGTGCTAGCGTTTGTAAAATCCAATTCCATAGTTTCAGTTGCAAAAAATGGAATTTATCCCTGGACCAGAAGATCCATCCGTGTTATACGACCAAGCCAACCATATCAGTACGCTCATATGGGATGGTGGAGTAAGATACATTATTTATCAACTTTCTTATTATTACGAACGTTGTTTTACCAAAAATTTTGCTCAAATTGTATTTATTAATAATTCGTAGGAAAGAGAACTTCTCACCACCGTAGAAGTATCTCGCGAGTTCACGAGATGGACCTTGAACAATTCCCAGAAAAGCATACTGCGTGGAATTGGGTTTGGGATTTTCACGCATGGGCAGATCTTTCAACAGCTTGACCGGGCCTTGATAGGTGCCCTTGTTGAGAGGTGGAGAAGTGAAACGAATACGTTTCACTTCCCGATCGGAGAGATGACGATTACCCTAGAAGATGTAGGGTTCATCTTGGGGTTGCCGGTGACGGGGCGGCCGGTAATTGCTCCTCCGTCAGACGCAACGAATAAGAGAACAGCGCGAGACTTCTTCACTTCGATACCCCAGGATCAATTTAGCACTGGTGGTATAAAGTTGAAGTGGTTGGTAGATACCTACGGGGTTTTGCCGGAAAACTATACGGGCCGTGAGCTTGTGGTGTACACAAAGGCCTTCCTCTTGTGGGTGATGGGAGCAATTTTATTCCCAACGACGTCGAAGAACACGGTCAGCGTGAAATATTTACCGTTGTTGGGTAACCTGTCGGAGGTTGGGGATTATGCCTGGGGTGCAGCGGTTCTTTCGTATCTGTACCGAGCATTGCACAAGGCAACGAGGCCCAACTCCAAAGCCATATGTGCATGTCTCTCGCTATTGCAGGTATATCATATAAATCATGTCTTCGTTATTGTGTTTTATTTTTGTTGAATCAACGATATAAATATAATTTTTTGATGTTCTCAGGTGTGGTCTTACGAACACCTTGCTCCCGGTGCACCAACGCGTAGGGATGGAACCGACAAAGTCTGGCCTCGGTTGTGTGCTTGGGAGTACAGCCGGAGGGCTAGCCACTACAAGAGGAGAGTCGATCCCCATCACAACATTACGTACTATCGAGGGGAGTTCGACCGTCTATCTCCGGGCCAAATGCGTTGGGCACCGTACATACGTTTGGCGCGACGGGTGGGAGAGTCGTTCGTCTTCACGCTCTCCGGGTTGCAGCGCACACCCCTGATCCATTTCGAGCTCGCAGAGTGGCAGCTGCCCGACCGAGCAATGCGCCATTTTGAGTTGGAGCAGGGTTTGCCAGTCGATGCCCCGGATATGAGGGTTAACAGGAACCCACCGGATGTCGGAGTGTTTGGCACCGCCAATGCGTACGAATTGTGCGCGGCCGAAATAGAGCTTTGGACTTCTTGGCAGGACACACTGGCGGCCATCGTCTCGGAGCCAGACCCCGTTATCAGCATCGATCAGTACGATGAGTGGTACTACCGCATCACGCGGAGGAGAGTAGCCCCTGTAAACTTTGAACGTGGGGAGAGGTATGCGCCTAGGGGTCAGATCGATGAGCGTATGGCATACAATCTCGTAAGTTGCCCAACAAGTCTGACTTGAACCAAATTAGTTGAATATAAATGTCTGATTGAAGTTACTTAATTTTTTATCTCTTTGGATGTAGGTTAATGCCTCGCTTGCATTCTTCCAGAAGTTGAGTGAGCGGAGGGATCTGGTGAGCGCAATGGGCGAGGATCTTTGCCAACAGGCTGCGACATTGGCTTTAGGCTGCGGGAATTTTTTACGCCAAGCATCGGGCCAGTCTTCGGGAGTAAGCCCGGGAATGGGTTATATGGGCGTCAGCCAGGGATACGGTGATCCCTCTGGACAGGCTTCAGGGGTGAGTCAGGGAGTTGTTGGTACCTCTGAAGCGGGGATGGGACAGGCTCAAGCGTCGTGGGGCGATTACAGCGGCCCCTCCTTCAATTTGTTCCCGGAACCCCTCTCTCAAGTCACGCAAGACTTTCCTTTCGGAAACTACGGTTTCTCCGAGGCACTGCCCATTGTCCCGTGGGCGGGACCAGTTGGCGGCCCCGAAGGGGAATATCAGCCGGCCGAAGAAGGAATTGGAGGCCAATATCCCCCGATCGACCCCCGAGGGCAATATCCGAAAGGGCATCCAGCCAGGCCCCTAAAGCCGCATAAATGCGATATAATCCGAGCCCGTTATTTTAGCGGGGCCCCCCAAGACGGAGCGTCGTATGACGTGGATCACCCCGAGGGCTTGGATTACAATGCCTCTTGGACAGAGATCGCCTCGCTGGCGCCAGGATCTTGGTTAGACAGCGGTGTCATCTCGCACTACGTGCAAATTCTGAGGCGAAGGTGTCGGGAGCATCCAGACATCGGTCTGCGCGTGTTTATCTTGGATGCTTTTTTCCATCAGCTCCTAGTACAAGAGTGGCACGACTGGGGCAATGCAAGGAAGGGGAGAGGCATGGCCCAGTGGAAACCGTCCCCTAACCTACAAGCATATCTTGCTAGGGATAGTCCAGTGAGCGCAAGTGTTGCCGACGTGTTTCTAATCCCCTTTTTAGGGAATGCGCACTGGTACTTGGTTTGCTACGAACCATTACAGAGCACGGTTTCAGTCGTCGACAGTCTCTACGACGATACCGACGTGATGCCTGTGATTGATATGTACCGAGGCATAGGCCAGTTGGATGCCATGGTAAGATCCTGTTTCCTTCTTGTTGTAACTTGCATATTATAAAACTGATTAATCTTATTTTGCTAGCTATGTTTAATGCTTATTATGGTTCTCGCAGAATCTTTTTGCTGCCCTGGTCAATGGTAGGCGTCGGGAGAAGGTATCGCGCAGGCCGGTCCTCATTTTCCGATTAAAGAGGAGTAGGCCCAAGCAACATAATTCCTCGGACTGCGGCGTCTTCCTCTGCATGTACATGGATTACATTTGCCGGTCTGAGAGCCTCAAGAAGACTGTCTGGAGCGAAGAATGCATACAAGACTTTAGGTATAGGATTGCTTGGCAAATTATAAATGGCCGGCCTAGAGCTATTAGGTTTATTGTAAATCCGTGTAAGGAACATAATTCCTGCGAGAGATGATGTTCCCCAATTCACATTGTAACGTTACAACACTTTTTTAACCCAAAAAATTTATTGAATGCGATTGATTTTATTGACCAATGTGATTTAACGGTGGGAAACCAAGTGTTGGATATCTGTCTATCTGCAGGGCAAGTGTTCAAAAAATAACAAAGTGATCGATAATATGTGTATCTGCGGGGCCGTCCGCTACATAGTATAGCGGACGCAGAGAAGTGAACCAAAACCAAAAAAAAACTAAGTGTTGGGGTCTGCGGGGCCGTCCGCTACATAGTATAGCGGACGCAGAGAAGCGATCCAAAACCAAAAAAAAAACTAAGTGTCGTAGGGGGGCCGTCCGCTACATAGTATAGCGGACGCAGAGAAGCGATCCAAAACCAAAAAAAAACAAAACTAAGTGTTGTAGGGGGGGCCGTCCGCAACATAGTATAGCGGACGCAGAGAAGTGAACCAAAACCAAAAAAAACTAAGTGTTGTAGGGGGGGTATTCTGCGGGGCCGTCCGCTACATAGTATAGCGGACGCAGAGAAGTGAACCAAAACCAAAAAAAACTAAGTGTTGTAGGGGGGGTATTCTGCGGGGCCGTCCGCTACATAGTATAGCGGACGCAGAGAAGTGAACCAAAACCAAAAAAAACTAAGTGTTGTAGGGGGGGTATTCTGCGGGGCTGTCCGCTACATAGTATAGCGGACGCAGAGAAGTGAACCAAAACCAAAAAAAAACTAAGTGTTGTAGGGGGGGTATTCTGCGGGGCTGTCCGCTACATAGTATAGCGGACGCAGAGAAGTGAACCAAAACCAAAAAAACCAAGTGTTGTAGGGGGGGTATTCTGCGGGGATGTCCGCTACATAGTATAGCGGACGCAGAGAAGTGAACCAAAACCAAAAAAAAACTAAGTGTTGTAGGGGGGTATTCTGCGGGGCCGTCCGCTACATAGTATAGCGGACGCAGAGAAGTGAACCAAAAACAAAAAAAACTAAGTGTTGTAGGGGGGGTATTCTGCGGGGCCGTCCGCTATATAGTATAGCGGACGCAGAGAAGTAAACCAAAACCAAAAAAAAACTAAGTGTTGCAGGGGGGTATTCTGCGGGGCTGTCCGCTACATAGTATAGCGGACGCAGAGAAGTGAACCAAAACCAAAAAAAAACTAAGTGTTGTAGGGGGGTATTCTGCGGGGCTGTCCGCTACATAGTATAGCGGACGCAGAGAAGTGAACCAAAACCAAAAAAAACTAAGTGTTGTAGGGGGGGTATTCTGCGGGGATGTCCGCTACATAGTATAGCGGACGCAGAGAAGTGAACCAAAACCAAAAAAAAACTAAGTGTTGTAGGGGGGGTATTCTGCGGGGCCGTCCGCTACATAGTATAGCGGACGCAGAGAAGTAAACAAAAACAAAAAAAACCTAAGTGTTGTAGGGGGGGTATTCTGCGGGGCTGTCCGCTACATAGTATAGCGGACGCAGAGAAGTGAACCAAAACCAAAAAAAAACTAAGTGTTGTAGGGGGGGTCCGTACATAGTATAGCGGACGCAGAGAAGTGAACAAAAACAAAAAAAACCTAAGTGTTGTAGGGGGGGTATTTTGCGGGGCTGTCCGCTACATAGTATAGCGGACGCAGAGAAGTGAACCAAAACCAAAAAAAAACTAAGTGTTGTAGGGGGGGTATTCTGCGGGGCCGTCCGCTACATAGTATAGCGGACGCAGAGAAGTGAACCAAAACCAAAAAAAACTAAGTGTTGTAGGGGGGTATTCTTTAATACCTTAGGTTTCTAATGTTGTGCTGCGCAGTGTAGCGGACAGTGTAAGAAATCACGTATAAAAAAATGATTGTAAAGGTTATTACAAACGAGTCATTACTAAAATATTATTACAAAATGTCCGACACTTTTGATGGCTCATAAAAGATTATTACAAAATATTCAGTACACTAAAGTTCCACTGCAGCTTGTTCGTCCTCATCCTCGGCATCATCTTCTTCCCCGTCTTGCAAAGGCACTGGACTTATCCCCAGTGCCTTGTAATGGTTCCGCTTGTCGTGGTCTGTCATTTTGTTGCACAATGCACACCTTCTTAGCTTTTTTGGTTGACTTGCCGTCTCAATAGAGCTTTTCATCCGCGTAGATCTCTTGCGGCCTTTCGTTTGCGATATAATTGGATCCGAAGGCCGGATATCATTGTCGGCTCCCTCCCCCGGCTCGTCATCTTCTGATCCCGTCGTAGGCTCGGTGTCAACCGCATTGCTGACTGAAGCTGCTTCCAATTGGTCGACGATGGGCTCTTGCTGCTGAGCTACCTCGAGGAGATGTTTATATCCGACCATTGTAGCAGCACCCTTTACGGACAAACGGGTGAACATCGTCACCAGATGATTATACCGCAACGTCTCTGATTCTTCAAAGTCAGTATACGGGTGCTCCGGAAAGGAAATGGTACCGTGCAACCTGTTTGCACCTTTCGTCCAACGTGGCAGGACGTATTTATCGGGGATTGTCCTGATATTCTTCTGTGTGAAAAACCGCAGAATGTGTCTACACAGGATGCCATGGAACTCAAACTTCTTACAAACACATGTCACCGAGTCCGTCAATGTGTCGTGGGTCACCGTATAAATTCTGCGCAGCTTCTCAGGGACGAGGTCATTCACGAGCGAATAAACCTTGTACTCACGCGACGACTTTTCTGCCACCTTATATATACTGTATCGGCCCGATTTTTGCAGCTCTACTTGGTATAGCAGGAAGATCTCCTTCGTATAGACTTTGGCACCGTTCAGCTCCAGCGGGGTCTCAAGCAACCTTCTCCTTTGCTTGTACGTGGTTGCAAAGTCTGCAGCCCTTTCTTTCACGAACAACGACGCAACCGCTTTTTGTGCTGATGTGACGAAACTCTTCAAATTGGTAGCTGTACCCACATAATTATCGAACGTGGCATTCATAGATTCACTCCTGCCCGTCGTTTTCATGCCCGCAGAAAAATGACTTCTCGTGTAAACACCAATCCATTGCTCTTTGAGCCCGTACAAGTGCTGGAGCCACTCGTTGTCTTGCAATGAGTAATCCCGAACAAGCTTTTCCCACCTCTCCTCGAATTCCTCAATCGTTAATGACTTGAGGACGCATTTGTCAAAATCCTGTTTAAAGTCTGGATACCTTGCGTACATGTGATGCAGACGTTCAGGGTATTTGTTGCTTATGTGCCAAGTGCACAAGTTGTGTCGAGTATCTGGGAAGACGGTAGCAATAGCCTTCTTCATTGCCAAATCTTGATCGGTGATGATAACAGTCGGTGCTTTGAAGTTCATTGCTTCCAGCCACACCCTAAACAACCATTCAAAAGAACTCTCGCTCTCGTCCCTTAACAAGGCGAACCCGAACAGGATGGAGTGATAATGATGATTGACGCCCGTGAAAGGAGCGAACGGCATCGAGTACTTGTTGGTACGGTATGTGGTGTCGAAAGTCACGACATCCCCAAAATGCTTATAAGCTAGCCTCGAACGACCGTCGACCCAAAAAATTATGCTAACTCGATGCTCGTCGTCAAGTTTATAGTCGAAGGTAAACTGCGGGTCCTCCATCTGCATCCGTTTCAATAGGCTCATTGTCGCTTGCGCATCATTGAGGTCATACGCGGCTCGTCTATGGGTTCGGACCGCGTTCCGAACGTCTGTCGTGTTAAAGTTTAAATTTTGAATTCCCCCAGCCTGTTCAGCAAGAACATTAATCATGTCGGTAGGTCCTAGCCGCGCATCGCTCATTGTGTGAATTAGGCTCCTCGCGACCTTACCCACCTTCTTGTGTTGATGCATCTGACTCACCTTAGAAGGGGTTACTAACGGGTGATTGTGTGCCAGTTCCAGGCTGGTAATAAGCCAATGATCTTGTTTGGCTTTATAGCTTACGAACATCTTGACCTGGCAATTCGTGCGCGCAAAGCAATCCCGTCTTCTCCGCGCATACCCTATTTCGTCATCATCACTGTCATCGTTGCCTACGCGTGTCTCATTTTGCACTGGGTTTCTGCCCCTATGACACTCGTATAAGCGAGAGCATATCCTTTTCGATACGCTGCTTGTTCTTGTAGTTTTTATTCTAATGCCAAAACCAACCCTCAATGAATAAGCTCGAAAACATTCTCCAGCTTCTTCCAACGTTTGAAAGGTTCGTCCTAGATACGGATCACTAGCATCTACGGGGGTGCTGGAGCTCGATACGAAATCAGACATTGTGAAAAAGACCTATGTAGAAATAGAATACGCTTATTATCTCAAAATTATCTTGACGATTAGACCGATTTAGGATACCATATACATAATCTCAAAAGTGTCTCCTATTTTGCTAATTATATATTTACTGAACATAACAAATTAAAATTACTAAGATAAACGGTAGCAAGATCACAAACTTTACCTTGCTTGAGTGATGCTTGAACCAAAAGTGTGTTACTCCAAGAAAAGCTTGAAGGGTGCTGAAAATGGAAGCAAGTGAATCTGAAAGCCCCGCATAAATTTTGCTGAAAGAGCCGAGTAGGGATAGATTCTAGGATACCAGGGGACAGTTCTCGGGGCTCACGCCCGAGACTTTATAGGCGACCGAGGGGACAGGCCCTGACATGTGTCAGCCTAGAGATCGTCCGCCATACAGTATGGCGGACGCCTTTTTCCTGACACATGTCAGGAACAGAAAGGCGTCCGCGAGACAGTCTCGCGGACATGGGAGGAGGGCAAAAAGGTAAAACTCCCGTCCGCGAGACAGTATGGCGGACGGGGATCAGTTTTGGAAAAAGGCGCGATCTGGACCGTCCATCTTTCAGGATGGACGGTCAGATCGCGCTAGCAACTTAACTCCATTTGCTAGCGCTATCAATGGATCAGCTCCCTATATATATATATATATATATATATATATATATATATATATATGGGAGCTGATCCATTGATAGCGCTAGCAAAATGGAGTATTTGCTAGCGCGATCTGGGCAGTCCATCCTGAAAGATGGACGGTCCAGATCGCGCCTTTTTCGAAAACTGTCAGTCGTCCGCGACACTATGTCGCGGACGGATTTTTTTACCTTTTTGCCCCTCCACCCGTCCGCTACATTGTATCGCGGACGGTCCAAATCTTCTTTTACGTTTTTTTAAGTTCGTCCGCTACATAATGTAGCGGACGTTTTTTTAACAAAAATACCGTCCGCTACATTATGTAGCGGACTATTTTACTTTCTCGAAAAGAGACATCTGTGTTGTCAGCTCTGAAAAAAAGACAACCAACTTTTATTTTCTCTTTCCCCCTCATCTCTCATCTTATCTCTTCTGGATGAGCTCCTTCAAGACGGTGGTTCCTTCGGGGTAGTTGGACAGCACCTCCCGTGTCCGGCGATCAAGGACACAACGATCTTTCCCCCTCATCTCTCATCTTCTCTCTCTCCCTTGTGAGCGTGCGAGTGGCGATCGAGGCCACAACCATTTGAAAACTCTTCCTTCTCTTTCTATCTTGCCGCTTCAAATAGTTATGATGTGCTTTGATCTGGTTGTCATGGGTTTGAGAAATTAAGTTTTTTTTTTAAATCTTTTCGTTTTTGATAAAGGGTGATAGAAATGGAGGAGGTTGAAGACCCTAGAACAAAATGGCAATCTGTTGCCAGCCAATTTCATGAATGGTTCCAGCCTGCAGGTGGATGTGCTAATTGAGTGTGCTCGTTTTGGAGTCTTTTTTACCAATGGCAATCTGTTGCCAACGAACTTCATGAAGATTTGTTCATCAGGATCAAAGTAAGAAGAGAGAGAAAAAGAAGAAGTCAGAATGAGAAAAGGGAGGGAAAAAGAGAAGACTAGTCCGCTACATTATGTAGCGGACTAGTCTTCTCTTTTCCCTCCCTTGCGGACACATTAATGACACAGAAAAGTCACACCACACATGTGTGGGCCTGTCATTCGTTCGCGATACTATGTCGCGGACGGCATGGAGGGGCAAAAAGGTAAAAAATGTCGTCCACGATATTGTGTCGCGGACTACTTTTTTTTGACATGCGTCAGGGCCTGTCAGTCGTCCGCGATACAATGTAGCGGACGGGTGGAGGGGCAAAAAGGTAAAAAAATCCGTCCGCGACATAGTGTCGCGGACGACTGACAGTTTTCGAAAAAGGCGCGATCTGGACCGTCCATCTTTCAGGATGGACGGCCCAGATCGCGCTAGCAAATACTCCATTTTGCTAGCGCTATCAATGGATCAGCTCCCTATATATATATATATATATATATATACCGAGACGATCCACATCTACCGGTGGAGAAATTTCTCCACCATAAATCTGACCGTCCATGTGTACTCGTGGATGGACTAGATCTGTCCTTTTTTTTTCAAAAAGTGGTAACCGCTAGTCTTTAAAGCGGTTACAAAAATGTCAAAAATATCCCTTTCAGGACAAAAAAATCCCTAACCGCTAATCTTTATAACGGTTAGGGGCCAACCTATTTTGCCCTAACCGCCACAAAGATAAGTGATTAATGGCCCACCTAACCACTACACATACTGGTGGTTGGGCACATTTTCCATGTCACTTTTTCTGACATTAATGCCATTAATGCCCCACGCTTCACCCCTCACTCACATATTATAATGCAAATGGCCCCACGTTGGGCAAAAACAAAACCCCTTAACCGCCACAGAGTAGTAGTTGGTGGGCCCCTAACCGCTACTCTTTGTGGCGATTGGAGGCTTTCTTCTTTTCCACGATCTCTCTCTCTCTCCCCCCACTTTCCCTCCCCACACTCTCAATCTTTTTCTTTCTCTATCTCTCTTTCTTTTTCTTCCCTACATTTTTTGTATGCCCCACGTTGCCCAACACATTTCTGCCACTTTTTTGTCCAAATTAATGGGGGCCCCACGTTTCCACACATTTTGACCGGAATAATGGGTCATAATCGCTATATTCAATCTCCTTTTCTTTTTCACGGGCTCTCTCTCTCTCTCTCTCTCTCTCTCTCTCTCTTCACCATCTTCATCGTTCCGTCTTCATTCCTCCATCTTCTTCAACCTCCCATTTAAAATCCTCCATAATCTCCATCATAGCACAAACAAAAAATCCTACGCTAGAAGATTGGTGGATAGTAACTAGAAGATTGGTGAAAATTTTCTTTCAATAGATCAACTTTAAACCAAGTATTTCGAATTTTCTTTTATAAATCCATATTAATTTCATGAATTGAAACTTTATTAACTTTCAATTGACATTTATTTTATGCTTGGATTGTGTTGTTACCATAAACTCAAATTAGGAATTTTTTTTTTTTTAGAAATCGAAATTAGGGATTGAATTACAGTTTTTTTTAAAGGGTCCAAGTTAGGGCATTTTTAGGGCTCAAAATTGGGGTTTTTTTCAGGGCTTCAAATTAGGGCATTTTTAGGGCTCAGTTCTAAGGATTTTTTAGGGCTTCAAAATTGGGGGTTTTTTAGGTTTTCAAAATTGGGGGGGGGGGGGGATTTAGGGTTTCAAAATTAGAATTTTTTGAAGTTTTGAAACTGAGGTTTTTTAGGGCTTCGAAATTGGGAATTTTTTAGGGCTTCAAAATTGAGGTTTTTAGGGATTCGAAATTGGGGGTTTCTTAGGGCTTCGAAATTGAGAGTTTTTTAGGACTTCAAAATTAGGGTTTTTAGGAATTCAAAATTGGGGGTTTTAGGGCTTCAAAATTGGAAGTTTTTTTAGGCTTCAAAATTAGGGTTTTTAGGGCTTCAAAATTGGGAGTTGATTTTGGATTATGTGTTCTTGTTTTAATTTTAGGATGTAAATAGTATGCATGCTAAGTTGGTTTACGATTATATTTTTTTCTTAGAGATATGGAGTTCAACCCCGGACCTTTTGATTCATCATTCCTATACGATAACGATGACCACGTCGCGAGGGCCATATTTGACGGTGTCGAAAGGGGTGTTTTGGAAACAATTCAAAACACAAGTCACCTCGAAGAGTGGGTACTAAATGAAGAACAACCACACATATTACATAGTCAGAATTTATCGTTGTTCACCATCCTTCATCGTTGGTCTCGGCACGACGAGTGCCTTATATCCGCTCTAGTTGAGTGATAGAGGAGCTAGACGAACACATTTCACTTCCGGTTTGGTTAAATGACTATTACATTAGGGGACGTCGGATTTATACTTGGACTCCCATGTCACGGCAGACCCATTACTTTGAGTAGGACGTCTGCAATGATAGCTCAGCTGGCTAAGCAGTATTTCTCAAGAATTCTGAAGGAAGCCCTTACAACAACAAATGGCATCAAACTTAAGTGGTTGAAAGAGCAGTATGTCATGCTACATAATGCATACACTCCTCATGATTTGGTGACGTATACGAAGGCATTCTTACTGTATATTATTGGAGCTATATTACTTCCGACGCATTCAAAAAACACGATGCATCTGAAGTATATGCTATTCTTGGATGACCTTGGGAGGTATACTCATATTTGTGGGGTTTAGCTGTACTTGCGTACTTAAATTGAGCACTGCGTAAAGCTACGAGAAAGGGTTCCAAGTCCATTGTCCCCAGCCTGACTCTACTACAGGTATGATTATTTATATTCTTGGTTGACGTGTTAATATATTCGTGATTAATTATTAATTCCATATAATATTTGCATTCACAGGTTTAGTTTTACAAAAGGCTACCCACGGGTCGTCTACGGCTGCGAGATGATTATGATGAGACGTGGCCTAGGACGTGGGCTTGGGGGCATACGCCCAATCGAAAGAGACAGGTAGACCCTCACCACCATCTAATGTTTTAACGGGGGGAGCTAGAGATACTAGAGGCATCACGGGTGACGAGGCAGCCATACTACAAGGTGATGCAACAGTTGGATAAGTGGTGTTGGGAACTTTCGGTGTCGTACGTGATGGCAGGTTTGACTCAGGTGCCGCTTATTCATTTCGAAGTATGTGAGTTTTAGATGTCCGATCGAGCTATGAGGCAAGCTGGATGTCTACTAGGGATACCAAAACCCGTTGTAGACATGCGGCCATATAGGAAGGGCCGAGGGCTGAACCTCTAGGTTCTGATGCCTTGGATGTGTTGGGTGACGAGGTGCAACAGTGGATTACTTGGCAAGAAACGTATGATAGCCTTGTATCGCTGAAGAACACGGGCATCAGTATTGAGGAGTACCTAGAATGGTTTCTCAGGGTGATGCACACGAGGGTGAATCGCCTTTCTCAGGTGAAGAAGACATCGTATGAGCCACGTGGGATAATTGACCAGTTCTGGGTGTTGAACATTGTAAGTCATTTACTTCTGATTCAATTTTTATTTGTGCACCTTGTCAACGATGCCAAAATTGATTAGCCAAATTTTTCATGCATGTTTTTTAAGTTGACCTGGGTTGTGAGCAACTGGAAAAGTTTGATTGGTTTGTCATGCATGCACTGACAGTATCAAGAAATCCATCGAGAGGTACAAGACTGAAGTTCACAACTTCAATAATGTGTACCAGGGTTACCAAGGGGATTCGTCTGTTTGATTTCCAGTTGATGCGTACGGCTCTCAGCCCCAGAGTTAGGTGACCCAAGCAACTCCCCAGAAGCGCCCAATCATTCGGTCGGATAAAAGAAAAGCGACGAAGCCATTGAGGGCAACTAAGCGAGATTGGATTGACTAGCATTACTTCTGGCCTGAGCCAAGGGCTACAACAGACTTTCCTGTTTCGCATTTCCTAGGTCATGAGGACATGAGAACGTTGGCGCCGAAAACATATTGCTCGAATTTTGTCATGGACGCTTACACGAACATGCACCGGGTTAGAGAGTTGCATCATAACCCTGCCGCATAATGGAAAAAGAGGTGAGGGAAGAGCAAGGGTGAGTGGATACCCTCAGTAAACATGCTAGGCTTGTTGAACTCGGACAATTAATGTCACGCGTCTGAGGCGAACCTTATCATGATACCTGGTCATCATGCAAACCACTTCTTCCTATTAGTTTTGTATCCCCCGAATAAAGCGGTCCATGTATATGATAGCCTGAGGGAGGACAGACCTGGTCAGCAGCTGGCGCAGATGTACAAAACGTACATCAATACAGTGGTTAGTCTAGAATTCAAAATTAATTACCTTTTATATTATACTTGAAACGTGATTAACCTTTTTTATTATTGGATGCAGACAACTATCATTACACTAGCTTGTAGAAATTATTTGGGAGAGGCCATCACGAGCAATCCGACGATGGATTCTTGGACGGTCGAGATGATACAGGACAGACCAAAGCAATATAACAGTCACAATTGCGGAATTTATGTGCTCAAGTACATGGACTACATAGCTCGTTCAGAGGTGCTCGAATCTACGTCGTGGTCTCGGAAGGATGCATTGATGTTTAGATATAGGATAGCTTGAGAGCTGAAAAAGGGTGAAGCTAAACGCCTTTCTTACTATTATCTTGAAATGTACTAGACGTTTGCCTTATTATTACTATTGTTGGATTTTTGGATATTAAGGTTTGAAATTGAATTAGCCTTATTATTAGTATTGTTGGATTTTGGATGTTGGGATTTGAAATTGGATTGTTGGATTCTCCAGATTGAGATTGGATTGTCGAGATAGAGAGTATAGATTTTCCAATTAGAAGCCCAAAATTTTTTTTTTGCACCTAACCGCCACAAAGAGTAGCGGTTAGGGATAGCTCTCAGTATTGCGGAGATGTTGAGAGGTATCCCTAACCGCTACTCTTTGTAGCTGTTAGGTGCAAAAAAAAAATTTCCTTGTCGATCCTCTCATACTTTGGGTTTATACTTGGGGCACACTTACTAATTAGCCATTTTCTGTTAAAATTGAGACAAGAAATTGTTTTTGATTTTTTAGTGTCGCCCCTTATCGGGCACACTTTAAGCCTGGATTCATAGCTCCTGGTAATTTTTTTTTGTTTTTTTTTCGGGGTTCTTGCACTTTAGGCACACTAATTAGCCTCTTCCTACGAATTTTAGTGAAAATTGAGACAATTTTTTTTTTTGGGTTTTTCAGTCTCGTCCCTTCTCGGGCACATTTTAGAGCCTGATTCATAACTTTTGGTGATTTGTTTTTAATTTTTTTCAGGCTTCTTGCACTTTAGGCACACTAACTAGCCCCTTCCTACAACTTTCAGTGAAAATTGAGATAAAAGTTTTTTTGGGTTTTTCAGTCTCGCCCCTTCTCGGGCAAACTAACATAACATTAAGGTCGGACACAAATTTCAAATTTCTGCCGTAAATATTAACAATTAAAGTTCAAATTAGACATTAACCCTAGCACTCTTCTTCATCATCGTCCTCATCGACCATACCGTCAGGTTCGATACCTAACATTTTGTAGTAGTTTCTCTTGTCATGACCAGTCATCTTATCACACAACACACACTTTCGCAGTCGTTTCTGACCCGTTGCATCTTCCATCGGACTCTTCATATGTATTGCTCATTTTTACCCTTTTGTTTGAGAAAGAATTGGATCAAAAATATCGTCATCCTCACCTTGCAGACTGGCTCTGTCAACGACTGGCTGTGAAGCAATGAAAGAAGCTTGAGTGATTCTACTGGGTGGAGTCATCCAAGTAGTTAGAGTGTCCCGTCTGTCTGGTATTGCCATCCTGAACTGTGCAAGATTAGCCTTATCCCGCGCGGCTGCTTCAACTTGATACCTGTACCTATCAAATGTTGATGCCGCATCCAACGATAAACCATGCATGATGTTACAGAGGTGATTATATCACAGTGCCTCAGATTACTCGAAACCAACTGTAACATTAGGCATGTAAGGTATGTGACCGTGTACTTTATTGGCTTGCTTCATCCACTGATCTAAGATAAACTCTTTCAAAATTTCCCGAGCATTCTTCGTGCTAAAACATTTCAGCATGTGTTGACAAAGTATACCTTTATGCTCAAACAGTTGACAGTTGCAATTAACAAATCCGGTGTCTAGACAAACAGCTACAGTGAAATGTCTTTTGTTCTTCAGAGCCGAAGAAGAGCACGGATTGGCAAAATTCGTCACATTTGTCAAAGCATAAACTTTGAGATCTTTGGTGCATTGCTCGTGCAACTTTGTCATGATATATTGATTCGACTTTTGTAGTTCCTCTTGAAATTATCTAAACATTTCCTTGTTATATACTTGAGCCGCATGAGCCTCCAAAGGTGAAAAAATTACTATGGCCCTTTCTCTGTAAACAGTAGCCACGTCGGCTTCTCTCTCAAGGAAAAATTGCTTGTCGAGGACTTTCTGCATCTCAAGTACGAATTCCTTTATACTTGAAGCATGGCCTACGTATCCATCAAAGAATGCATTCATACCTTCAATACTCAAGGTTGTAGTCATTCCGACTGCAAAAAACTTTTTGGTGTAGGCACCGACCCATTGTGTCTTGATCTCATACAACGCTTTCAACCATTCATGACTGTGCAAAGAGTAGTCATCCATTGACTTGGCCTACCTCTCCTTGAACACGTCGACCGTTAACGATTTCTTTACACATGTATTAAAGTCACTCTTAAAATGTTAGATGGTTTGCATATACATTGTGAAGTCATTCGGGATATTTGTTACTTATATGCCATGTGCACAAGCCATGATGAGTATCTGGAAAGACCCTTGCGATTGCATTTTCATTGCCAAATCCTAGTCGGTGATGATGGTTTTTGGAGGAATATGATACATTATTTCAAGCCACGTTTCAAATAACCACGTAAATGACTCCTCCGTCTCATCCCTAAGCTGGACAAAGCCAAACAAGATTGATTGGTAGTGATGGTTCACCCCAGTGAACGGAGCAAAAGGCATAGAGTACTTATTTGTGCGGTATGTGGTGTCAAACGTCACAACATCCCAAAATTTTGGTAAGCAGCTCTAGAACGGGCATCCGCCCAAAATATAGTACTAATGCGGTTCTCATCATCCAGTTGGAGACTGTAGAAAAAGCCAGAATTCTCACTCTGAAGGCGCCTGAAGATATCAAGTGTAGCTTGAGAATCACTCTTATTGAAAGACTCTCTCCTCTGAGCACGAAGTTCATTTCGAAGGTCTACTTCGTTGAAACTCAACTTGTCAATCCCCCCAGCCTGGCTTAAGAAAACCCCATCATTCTAGAAGGTGAAATTTTAGCCTCGGCCATTGTAAATATCAGTTGTCTGTGTGCCGCGCTTATTTGTCGATACGAATGAATTTGACTGATCTTACTAAGGCTCATCAGTTGATGATTATGGCTCAACTCCACTCCCGTCACAACCCAATGGTTTTCATTTTTCTGGTGTACTACATACACATGGGCCTTGCAGCCAGTACCTGGAAATGTGTCCTTTTTTTTGTCTTGTTGGCCCTTCATCACTGATCCGAACAGCTAGGGGTACATGAAGTGCTCCTCTATGACACTCAAATAGTCGAGAACAAATTTGGTCTGTATTTTGGCCCGTTTTCTAATTGTCTTAATTCTAACACCGAAACCCAACTTTTTCGAATATGCTCTATAGTATGCTTCAACTTCGTCTAGTGTTTGAAAAACTTAACCTTTGTAAGGTGGGTCAGAATCTTCACAAAAATTATTTCCTCCAATTGCATCCATATTTATATTGAAATCTACAAAAATATTTCTTTTATAAATTCTCAACACATCATAGAATTAAATGAAAAGAATTGAAAAGAAACTGAAATGAAATGGAATAAAATGAAATAAAAAGGAAAAACTTACTATGTAGTATTGTTGCTTTCAATTGTCTCCTCCTTAAAGAAAATTGCTCCAATTTTGGCTTCAAGATAATATCACCAACTATGGATAAGCTATCTTCAAGATATAAGTAAAAACTTGGATTCTTGCTAGAGACTTAAAGTTTGTGATGTTGGAAGAGTTTAATAAAGTTTTTGTTTGGGGTTGATGAAAGATGTGGTGGTGAAGAAATGGGGGTTTAGGGTTTATGGAGGATGAAGAAAAGGTTATGGCTCGAGAGTGAGTAAGTGGGGAAGAGAGCGAGAGCGAGAGAGAGAGAGAGAGAGAGAGATCGTGGAAAAGAAAGCCTCCCAACCGCCACAAAGAGTAGCGGTTAGGGGCCCACCAACCGCTACTCTTTGTGGGGCCATTTGCATTATAATATGTGAGTGGAGTCTGAAATGTGGGGCATTAATGGCATTAATGTGAGTGGGGGGTGAAATGTAGGTCATTAATGTGAGAAAAAGTGACATGAAAAATGTGCCCAACTGCCAGTACGTGTAGAGGTTAGGTGGGCCATTAACCACTTATCTTTGTGGCGATTAGGGAAAAATTGGTGGGCCTTACCGCTTTAAAGACTAGCGGCTACCACTTTTTGAAAAAAAAAAAAGGACAGATCTGGTCCATCCACGAGTACACATGGATGGCCAGATTTATGGTAGAGAAATAACTATTTCTCCACCGGTAGATGTGGATCGGTTCCCATATATATATATATATATATATATATATATATATATATATATATATATATATATATATAGCCTATTCAATAAATCCAAACAACATATAACATGTTATTAACAAGCTATTTAAACAAAAAAAATTTTAACTTTTAACTAATATAACAAATCCATTATTATAGCATGTCAATCGTGGCATAACAAGCATGTGATTGGAACAAAAGTAGCTTAAGAAGCTCTGATACCAATGAAGAAATTCTAGACATACCTGGGTATGCATGTGTGCGTGAACACGTATGCTATATATACGCAAAAAATCACGTCCACCAATCTCTAGAATATAATTGCTATTTCACACGCCAACAATCATCACGAGCAAACGTCCTTCTCTGGACTAGATTATGCGAGCTCGACCATGTTTCCACCATCCAAAAGTCTTTTTCTCTCAATCTAGCTAGGTACGGAGAAGAATAGAGAAGGTTGAGAGATGTGTATCTCCTCTCCCTCACGTGTCTTTCTTACGTACTTCTTTTTTACCTAATAGTCATCTCACTTATATCATCTCATAGAGAGATATTATTAGAAAATCGAAGCTGATCTGTTGATAGCGCTAGCAAAATAGGAGAAGTTGCCAACGCGATCTGGCAGTTCACGCTCGATCTGTGGACGGTCCAGATCATTTTTTTACGTTTTTCTTTAAGTCCATCCGCTATATTATGTAGCGGACTATTTTTTGACAAAAATATCCTCTTTTCCATCCGCTACATTATGTAGATGTAGCAGACAACTAGGTATTAGACATTCTGACCTTCTTTTCTCTTTTTCTCTCCATTCTATCGTAAATTTTCTGACGTGTCTCTTTTTCTCTCCTTTTGTCATCATTTTTCTGTCACCTTTCTGACTTTAGTCTTTCTCTCTCTCTTTCATTTCTCTCCAATTTTTAAGTTGTTTCTCTTTCTCTCTCGTTTCTCTAACTACTTTTTTGTTTTCTCTATCTCTCTCTCTCTCTCTCCATTACCAACACTGCACCCACAGCTGTGAAACGGCGAAAGCCCAACCACCTGGTGACATTCAACACTACCATGCCGGAAAGAAATAGGAAAATCAAACCGACAAAGAGATGTACCACTTGCAAAAAATTTCATACACAATAAATCACATCAGGATTAAAGTCAAACAACAATGAAAACATAATTGGGTAATGGAATGTCCAAATTCATGTCTCGGGAAGTCAAATGTCCAGGCAAATTCCTGAAGCACTTGGACACAGCCTTCATCATGATTTCCCAATCACCCACAAGATTCTTGTCCAACACAGATGTGTAAATGAGAAAGCATGCAACACTTTGTGGGTCAGGTGGACCAGGCAAGAGATGCATTTCCTGAAGAAATTCCAGACTTGTCTTGAGATCCCGATTAAAGTCATTAATTTTCTCTTGACAGCGGTGGTGTAATCGGGCTTTGGTGGTGTCGTTAGGCGGTGTTGTTGCCTCGAAGGTTACTGGTTCGGGGGCTCAAAACGAAGAAGCACAGAGAAAGTGAAGAGAGAGAGAGAGAGAGAGAGAAAGGCATGGCAGATAAATCAAAAAGTTGCTTTCTTGGAAATGACAAATTGTCTAACAATTTTCTGAAATAGCGTCCGCTACTTTATGTAGCGGACGATATTTTAGAAAGCACCTTGACTTGGAAACTGAGGGGTATTTTTGTCAAAAAATCGTCCACTACATAATGTAGCGGATTGACTTAATAATAACGTAAAAAAAAGATCTGGACCATTCACAGTTTTTTTTGGTGTAATCGTCCACTACATAATCGTCCACTACTTATCGTATTCTTGGATTACACCAATAGCTGATGTTACTTGGTTGTTGATTTTGTGTGTGTGTGTGTGTGTGTGAGAGAGAGAGAGAGAGAGAGAGAGAGAGAGAGTGCACGATGAAACCATGTAACAAGAACCCGCTTAAGCTTGAGACCTTTACATATTACATTCAAAGAGTGACCAAATAAAGACCACAGATTACGAGATAGCTCACTACCAACAGATAGATGATCTCTAGGCTCTTGACCAGAAGATATATATATATATATATATATATATATATATATATATATATATATATATATATCCGTTGAAAGCGCTAGCAAAATAGGAGATCTTGCAAACGCGAGCTGACAGTTCACGACCGATCTGTGGACGGTCCAGATCTTTTTTTACGTTTTTTTAGCATGTCCGCTATATTATGTAGCGGACGATTTTTTGACAAAAATACCCTCCGACTTAAAAACAGCCCATCCGCTACATTATGTAGCGGACATAATTTTCTGACTTTTTTTTCTCTCTCTCTCTCATTAATGCTCTGACTTTCGCTCTCTCTCTCTCTCCCCCCTTTCTCTCATCCGCTACATTATGTAGCGGACAAGTTTTCAGAATTCTTGGCTATTTTTACAGATCCAAACAGAGTTTACAAACTTCGAGTCAAGTTGCAACGTCTCAGATTGTGAAAAAGGCTACCCAGTTGCTACTCTCAGTTTCTGTGTTTTCCTTGCTTTTTGCTCATTCCTCGTGGTGCTCTTTCTTACTTTGTT
>JAVXUP010005041.1:0-23042 GCA_033070095.1 Escallonia herrerae | reverse complement strand
TAGGCCCCGTTTGAAACTCTTTTTTTCCTCCTTTTTTTTTCAGTTTTAAAAACTGAAAAAAAAAGGAGAGTTTGGTAATCATTTTTTTTCAATTTAAAAAATCAGTTTTTAAACTGAAGAGTAAAAAAAAAAAACTTCAAAAATTGGTTTTTTTTTTCGACCACTACCACCACCCTCCACCGTCGGCAGCCACCTCAGGCGACCACCGCCGGGGGACTGCCGGCCGCCGCAGCCACCTTCGGCCGCCGGCGACCACCGCCGGAGATTGCCGACAACCACCTCCGGCCGTCGGCAGCCACCGCCGGAGACTGTCGGCAGCCATCTCCGGCCGCCGGCGACCACCGCCGGAGACTGTCGGCAGCCACCTCTGGCCGCCGGCGACCACCGTCGGAGACTGCCTGTCCACCTCCGGCCCCCGGCGACCACGCGCCGAGACGGCCGACAGCTACCTCCGGCCGCCGGCCACCACCGCCGGTGACTGCCGGCAGCCACCTCCGGCTGCCGGCGACCACTGCCGGAGACTGTCGGCAGCTACCTCCGGCCGCCGGCCACCACCGCCGGTGACTGCCGGCAGCCACCTCCGGCCGTCGGCCACCACCACCACTGTCGACCACCGCCACGCCCCACCACCGCCACCGCAAACCACCAAAAAAAAAAGTCAAAATAAAAAGGGTTACCAAACACAAAAAAAAAAAACCTCAAAAAAAAAGGGGTTATCAAACACCCACTTGTTTTTATATAAAAAAAATAAATTAAGCTGCTCTTTAAAAAACTGCTCTTTAAAAACTGAAAACCAAAAAAAAAAAATTTGTCAAACGAAGCCTTAACATTGATGAAGCTCCTTATGAAGATATTAACCAACTCTGGCCTGCTCCTTCATGATTGCAGATCAACAGATCTAAAATGTTGGATGAAGGGGTATTTAATTTGTGTATTTTTCGTGCCACTTCAACAATTAATTGTCCAAAATGGATCAATTGTACTCAACTGAACCAAATTGGTAGATAATAGGTGTCAATAGTCAAATATGAGCTGTCATTTGTCATTTTTCCATTCGAATATGTTCACTTGACTTTAGTTTGATTTCTATTGGGTTCAGTATCCCCATATCAGAATATTTGTTGTGCTAACATTATTTATTGTCTTTGCACCTCCGATTCTATATGTTGCAATTATGAACTTAGCTTATGTTCTTTGTTGCGGATGAAATCTGGAACTTGATTCGTGAATAAGCCTGCACAAGAAAAAGACAACACCGGTGATTTGCCGGAAGGATTTCCGGCGAATAATCTCCGATGCCTAAGTCAAAAGATATTTCAGGAGATTATAATGTAAACTCAAATGAATTCACCTGCCTTTCTTGGTTCCCGCATTTTCCTTTTATAGGGTCTTCCTTAGTGGTTTATTTACTTCCCCATTTAATTAGGCAGTTTTACCAGATTAATGAGAGTTTATTCCCACTAATGGTAGTTAATTGTCTTGAATGGGGAGGTTACTGCCTTAATGAATGGTGTAAATGATGGGAAGGTGGATAGTCCCCACTTTACATGTATTCATGAGTATTGGGGCAGGTTTAATATCTCCAGAAAATACCAAGTGTCATGATGATATTTTTTACTTATATCATTTGCCCCCCATTCTATATTCTTCTTTTAAGAAGAATATGGAATTATTATTATTATTTTTGGAAACTTTGGCCAAATGAAATCCTTTAAAGGATTCGTCTACTCGGCTTGGCCGAGCAGAGGTCTTCTTAGGGACAAGTCTACTCGGCTTGGCCGAGCAGAGGTCCAATGGGACTCGCCTACTCGGCTTGGCCGAGCAGAGGTCCAACAGGGACTCGTCTACTCGGCTTGGCCGAGCAGAGGTCCAACAGGGACTCGCCTACTCGGCTTGGCCGAGCAGAGGTCCTCTTAAGGACTCGTCTACTCGGCTTGGCCGAGCAGAGGTCCAACAGGGACTCGCCTACTCGGCTTGGCCGAGCAGAGGTCCAACAGGGACTCGTCTACTCGGCTTGGCCGAGCAGAGGTCCTCTTAGGGACTCGTCTACTCGGCTTGGCCGAGCAGAGGTCCTCTTAGGGACTCGCCTACTCGGCTTGGCCGAGCAGAGGTCCAAAAGGGACTCGTCTACTCGGCTTGGCCGAGTAGAGGTCCTCTTAGGGACTCGTCTACTCGGCTTGGCCGAGCAGAGGTCCAACAGGGACTCGCCTACTCGGCTTGGCCGAGCAGAGGTCCAACAGGGACTCGTCTACTCGGCTTGGCCGAGCAGAGGTCCTCAGGGACTCGTCTACTCGGCTTGCAATATTTTCCCGTTCTGCAGAGGCTAGGACCAATAACTCGTCTACTTGGATAAAGTAGAGGTGGGGGTCTGATATGCTCGCCTGCTCGGCAGGGGTTAGGACTCGAGTAGCTCGCCTGCTCGGTTTTACTTTAGGTGTCGTCGTGGGGTAATTAGGTAAATTTGCCCCCTGTCATATTTTTAGATGCGTGCCACGTGTCCAGGGTAACTCAATGGTCACGAGATCTCATCCGTTGGTTGGGTTTGTGGTTTCTTTATAAGGGGCAAACCCTTTTACTCCTTTCACAACTCATTTCATTTCTCAAAGTGTAGGGTGTGAGAGATCATCTTTGGAGCTTTATTTGAAGAAGATTTCTAAGTGAGTTTGAAGATCATCTTTTTTTCAAGTAAGTTTCAAACTTGTTTCCAACTTTTCTTTGAAATTTCTTGTTTTGATCTAAAATTATGTCCAATGTGGATGAAGAATATGTTTCTGAGCCTATCGTTGATATTCAAGGTGTTAGGATAGAGCCTACTTTTGATCCTTTATTTTTAGAAACAGGAGTTCCCTTAGTTCCTTTCCAAGAGTCGAGGGGAGTTCCTGCTAAGGAAGTCTTAAGGGAAAGTGCTCAGTCCCCTAAACCTTTTGATGCGCACACACTTAGGAGCAAGTTGAGTAGTTATGACCTGAAACTTCTACGTGAGCGTTGTGAAATTCCGCCGATTATAAAACTTAGGCTTCCTGATGAGAATGAATCAGCTAACATGACCACAATCGACGAGATCGGTGTTTATTGGGACATGTTCATCAATGGATTTAGAGTTCCTCTTCATCCTTTCTTTATCAAGGTTTTGAATGCTTATGGGCTTGCGCCCGGCCAATTTTCGCCTCACGCATGGCGTTTCATGAGTTTCTTCATCTATCAATGCCATAAACTAGGTTTAAATCCTAGGGTTAGAGTGTTCAGATGGTTTTTTACTATCTGTTCGATAACTAAGCAAGTAGGTTGGTATTTCTTAAGTCGACGCCCAAAGGCCGAAGCCAACCTATTTCCGCACCCTCCATCATCCAATCACCATTGGAAGGAGAGATTTTTGTTTGTTAAATTGCCTAAGTCTCAAAGAAGTGAAGTCTGTAACGTGTGGCTCGCTGAGTGCGAGACTAGAGCTTGTAATAAACTAAAAGAAACGGATTTGTCGGAGACTGACCTCGAGCACATTGGGAAGCTTAAGGAGGCTGAGCCTTTAGAATCCAGATATCCTTTGAACAATGCTCAGCTCTGTGAGTGTGGAATCATATTTCCTCCTGAGCCTCAAGACTTTGTCGACGAGGAAGATGAAGAGGAAGAGGGCGAAAACGATCCTGGTAAAGCTCTTACCAAACCTTGGGTTTGTCTAATCGTGAATGGTAATCTTACTTTTGTTTTGCATGCAGCAAACATGTCGTCACGTGCGCAAGGAGATCCACCACTATTCAATGCCCTAGGAGTTTTGGGAGACATAATCCCTGATGAGCTAGCTTCGATACATGGTCTGGAGGAGGAGGAGATGCAAGACTTGGATTTTGGTGCTTTGGTTTCTGGGTCTCAGCCAAAGGCAACAGAGACTCAAACCGAAAACTTTGTTTTGGGCTTGACTTCCGTGGACAAGTCTAAAGAGACTTCCAAGAAGCGAAAAGTCTCGAGCAAAGCTGGGAGTAGAGCCACATCATCCTCCATTCGTCTTGACACCCCGCATCGCCCTGCCTGGGGAGTATCTGTTGACGAGTCAGTGTTTAAGTCTCCCCGCACGGCATGGGATTGGTCTAGCCATGCAATCATTCCCATGGATAGGAAGACATTGTCTGGCTACGGCGTCACAGAGACGGCCAATGGGATGGTTCAACTAATGTCACAGGTTCATTTCTTCTCTCTTTGAAAGTTTTGTTGTTTTGATTCTAACTCTTTGTCGTATAGGCTATGGCGCAGGTGCAGATTGGCGCAGAGAAGCTGATTGCTGCAGACAAGGTGTTAGACGAGGAGAAGAAGAAAGTAATGATAGAGAACAACTTTCGCAGGGAGGCTGAGAAGAAAGTTGAAGACTTGAGTAAGAAGGTAGAGCGATTAGAGTTGTCTAACGCTGGGATGACCGCAAAGAATGCCGAACTATCAGCTCATGTTAATGATTTGGAGGCCGAGAAGTCGTCGGTAGCTCTTCAGGCAGTGCAACTATTCAAGAGATCCAAGGTTTTCTTGGATCAGCGCCTTCGTGACTCCAAAGGGGCACTTGTGCATGGCTATAATGAATGCAAGACTGATGTCTCGAAAGATCATCCTGAGCTTGACATGAGCATCTACGAGCATAAGTTCGCACGAGAGGTTGCTTTAGAAACTGAGCGTCGGGCCGAAGAAGCTGAGCGCAAGAAAGCTGCTAGTTCTCGGGCGCTCACTAGTCCTTCTATGAGCCGCAGTTTAGGTGCTTCCGGGTCAGCGTCTATGGCCGTTTCAAGGCCGCAACTGCCTCTGGCTGAAGGCTACTCTCAAGAGATGGAGTTACCAACAGATGCTGCTGAGCAGAATGATTAGACTAGGATTGCCTTGTCTATTAGATTTAGCCTTTTGAAATTTCTTTTGATGCCTTGGAGCTTCAACGTGTAAACTCAAACTTTTAATGCAATCAAGGTTCTATTTTTGTGCTTGCGTATTCTTGCTTGCAAACTCTTCTTATTCATAATAAAGATAAAGTACACTTGGGGCCATATGGTGCTAAGTAAAGAATGCAAGGAAAACTAGGCTGTGAAAAGCCGTAGTCTTACAAAAGTGATCTACGCATGAGTAAGATCTAGTATGTGGCCGAGTGTGGAGTGCGTATGCCCCTCCGGTCTTGTTCATGCGTAGTAGCGCCTTAAATTCGTGGCATTCCATGTACGAGGAATTTCTTTGCCGTCCATAGTTTCCAAGTGATAAGCTCCTGGGCCTCCCAGCTTTACAACTTTATACGGGCCTTCCCAGTTTGGTGCTAGTTTTCCAATGGCGTCTCGTGGTGCGGATGCTGTGATGCGGCGCAGGACTAAGTCACCTACGCGGAAGATTCGAGGACGCACTCGTTGATCATAAAACTTGGAGACTCGATGTTGATAAGCTGCAAGGCGCATCGCTGCTTGTTCGCGCTGCTCATCAAGGAGATCGAGATTTGCCCGAAGGGCTTCTTCATTTTGGACTGGGTCATATGTTGTAAGACGAAGAGATGGTAACCCGATTTCAATGGGAATTAATGCCTCTGTGCCGAATGATAAACTAAAAGGGGTCTCGCCCGTAGGGGCCCGTGTGGTGGTATTGTAAGCCCAAAGGATTTTATGCAACTCGTCCACCCATAGCCCCTTTGCACCATCAAGTTTTTTCTTTATCCCTTGCAGAAGGGTGCGATTGGTAACCTCAGTCTGCCCATTGGTTTGTGGGTGTGCTACAGAGGTGAAACGCTGTTCAATGGATAAGTTTGTGCAGAAAGTTCGAAAGGTAGGATTATCGAACTGCTTTCCATTGTCTGTGATCAGCACACGCGGAATCCCAAAGCGACAAACAACCGCTCGCCAGAAGAAGTCTTCGCACTTCCTTTCAGTGATTGAAGCTAGGGCTTCGGCTTCAACCCATTTAGTGAAGTAATCAATAGCCACAATTACAAATTTACGCTGAGCAGTTGCTAGTGGGAAAGGGCCCAGGATGTCCATCCCCCACATTGCAAAGGGTATGGGGCTGCTTAATGCTGACAAAGGGCTTGGTGCTTGCCTAGGAATGGAGGAGAAACGCTGGCAGGCATCACATTTCTTCGTATAACTCATAGCATCCTGCTGCATAGTGGGCCAGTAGTAACCTTGCCGAAGAACTTTGTGTGCCAACGCGCGTCCTCCTAGGTGCTGACCACAGATGCCTTCATGAACCTCCCGTAACGCGTAATCTGCTTCAGTGGGGGTAAGGCAACGCAGATAGGGTAGCGTAAAGGAGCGTTTATATAACACATCTTCTACCACAGCATATCGGGCCGAGCGTAGAATGATACTTTTGGCTTGCTTCCGGTCGACAGGCAATGTGCCGTCCTGAAGGTAGGCCTTGATGGGATCAATCCACGATGGCTTATGCTCCGTTTGCATAAGTTCCTTTGTCATAATGCTTGGCTCATGCAAAAGTTCGAGATGGATGGTGCGGCCAAATCCTGATGGATCAAGAGAGGCCAACCTCGAAAGTGCATCTGCAGAAGTATTGTCTTCTCTGCGGATCTGCGTGATTTTGAAGAGAGTGAACGTGCTGGCTACTTCACTCGCCTTACGCAGATAATTGGCCATCTTTGGATCTTTTGCTTCGTACTCCCCTGACATCTGCCTTACAACAAGCGCTGAATCACTGAAGGCATGAAGTGATGCTGCGCGCATTGCATGAGCAAGATGCATGCCTGCTATCAAAGCTTCGTATTATGCTTCATTGTTGGAAGCTTGGAAGTCAAAGCGGAGAGCGTATTCTACGGTCAGGCCATCTGGCCCATTGAGGATCAATCCTGCACCACTCCCACTTGCGTTTGATGACCCATCCACAAAGAGTGTCCAAGCGAACTGTTCTGGTTGGGCAGAAGTGAGAGGCTGTTCTTCTTCAATGGGGAAGGTGCATTCAACAACGAAATCTGCCAGGGCCTGCCCTTTGATTGAAGGTCGCGGTCGATAATGGATGTCAAACTCGCCCAATTCTATCGACCAGGGAACGAGACGACCCGAAAGGTCGGGCTTGTGCAATATTCGTCTAAGGGGCTTGTCAGTGAGCACGATTATCGTGTGAGACTGAAAGTACGGCCGAAGCTTTCTTGCGGCAATTAGCAAAGCGAATGCCAACTTTTCCGCATTTGGGTATCTCTGTTCGGCTCCCTGAAGAACTTTGCTCACATAATAAATGGGGAACTGCCGTCCATCCTGCTCTCGAATTAGAACTGCACTGACGACGGATTCTGCAACTGCCAAGTAAAGAAAAAGATCCTCTCCCGGGATGGGTTTGGAGAGAAGAGGTGGCGACGTAAGATATTCCTTTAGTTTGTCAAAGGAAGTTTGACATTCATCCGTCCATTCAAAGTTTTTGATGTTCTTCAGCGCTTTGAAGAATGGCAAACAGCGCTCGGCTGACTTAGACAAGAATCTGCTAAGGGCAGCAATTCGCCCCGTCAGGACCTGTATTTCTTTGACGCGCCTAGGAGCGACCATGTCTTGAATGGCTTTGATCTTCTCGGGGTTAGCTTCGATTCCCCTTTTCGAGACCATAAACCCAAGGAATTTACCGGACGACACCCCAAAAGCGCACTTTGTAGGGTTAAGGCGCATACGAAATTCGCGGAGGAGGTTGAAACATTGTTGGAGATTAAAAATATGATCTTCAGCTCGGATGCTTTTTACGAGCATATCGTCGACATAGACCTCCATGCTCTTTCCTATGAGGGGTTTGAAGATTTTGTTGACTAACCTTTGGTAGGTGGCGCCTGCATTCTTTAACCCAAAGGGCATGACCTTATAGCAAAATAAGCCTTGATCTGTGATGAAAGCCGTTTTGGCCACGTCTTCTTCATACATGCAGATCTGGTTATAGCCGGAGAATGCATCCATAAAGCTAAGTAGTTGATGACCTGACGTAGCATCGATTAACGTATCGATGCGTGGCAACGGATAGCTATCTTTGGGGCATGCTCTATTCAGATCTGTGTAATCGATGCAGATCCTCCACTTGCTTGTTCCGGCTTTCGGTACCATAACGACATTGGCCACCCACTTCGGGTAGTCAATTTCCTTGATGAAGGCAGCGTCCAGTAGCTTATCGACTTCTTTCTTGATTATCATTTGTCGCTCTGGTGCGAAAGGACGCTTCTTCTGCTTGACAGGTTTGAACCCGGGATCAACTGAAAGCCTATGCGTGATCACGGATGGGTCGATGCCAGGCATGTCTGCGGCATTCCACGCGAAGATGTCTATGTTGGATCGAAGGAAGGAGACTAACTGGTCTCTGATATTCGGCTCTAGCATTGAGCCAATCCTTACATGTCGCTCCTCATCCCCTTCTACGATTGGTATAGAAACGAGAGCTTCCACAGGCTCCGCACGTCTTAATGCTTTCTCGTCGCGCTGGTCATCAATGGAGAGAGTCTCCTCAGCTTTGCATGATGCCACATAACACCTTCGGGCCAGAATCTGATCTCCTTTTACAAAGCCAGCCCCTGCTGGTGTAGGAAATTTCATGATGAGATGATAGGTCGATGCTACTGCTTGTAACTTGTTCAGTCCCGTTCGGCCCAAAATCCCGTTATATGACGATCTGACTTTGACAATAAGGAAGTCGAGTGTGTGAACCGCTTGACGAGGTCCTTCCCCCGCGATGACTGTGAGGGAGGCGATTCCTTTCACCAGTGCGGAGGCACCTGTGAAGCCATACAGAGGAGAAGATATTGGTTTTACCCTATCGTCAGATATCCCCATCTGATTGAATGCGTCTTCAAAAATGATGTCAGCCGAGCTTCCTGTATCGACCAAGATGCGTTTGACTTGGAAAGCATCGATATGCAAAGTGATGACAAGGGCATCATCATGCGGTAGGCTTACCCCATCAAGATCTGCATCGTCGAACTCTAGAGAGATGGATGCCTTTGTTCGTTTAGCCGGTCCCTGGGCGAGATTAACTTGCCTAGCGTAGGCCTTTCGCGAAGAGCTAGACGGTCCGCCGGCGCTAGGTCCTCCAGAAATGGTGTTTATAACATGTGGTTCTTTTGGAGGTGCTTCGTCTGCTCTTCGTGGATTATTTCTTCCTCCAGACTGCTGTCTATGATTGTTTTTTACGAACTGTTTAAGGTGTCCCTTGGCTATGAGATTCTCTATTTCTCGCTGGAGCACTTTGCATTCTTCCGTCGTGTGACCATGGTCCTTGTGAAAATGACAGTATACTTGTGTATCTCTCCTTTCTGCTGGTCCTCTCATAGGATTGGGCCACTTGATGATGTTTTGGCCCTTGATCTGGTGAAGGATATGCTCACGAGTAGTGTTGAGAGGAGTAAATGATTTGGATAGGAGTGCTCGTGGACGTTTGGGCTCGTCCTGATTTTTCCCTTCTGGACGATCTCGCCTCTTCTGCCCTGAATGAATTTCCTCTTGATGCGACATCGTTGAATCTTCCTCTGCTCGAAGATATTTTTCTACTCTGTCAAGGAGATCGGACATATTCTCTGGTGGGCGCTTGTTCAGAGAGAATCGCAAGGGCGTTCCTGGTCTGACTCCCTTGGCCATTGCCGCAAAAGTCACTCCTGGATCTAGGTGATCGATAAGGAGTTTTTCAGAATTGAAGCGAGCGTAGTATGACTTTAGACTTTCTTTTGGCCCTTGAATTATGCGAAAAAGGGCCGAAGAATTCTTCCTCTGCACACGACTTGTGAGGAAGTTGCTTTGAAAGGATTCTGCCAACTGGGCCCAGCAGGAGATGGAACGAGGTGGAAGGTGCTGGAACCATACGTGTGCGGCTCCTTTCAATGTTACAGGAAATGCCCGGCACATAATCTGATCAGGGACCAGATGTAGGTTCATTCCTGAAGTAAAGCGAGCCAAATGTTCCATTGGGTCTCCTGTGCCATCGTATGACTCGCACGGAGGCATCTTGAAATTCGGAGGAGTTGGGAAGAGATCGATTTCCTCTGTGAATGGTCGTCCAATTATAATTGGAGCATTTGAGTAGCGCTCTGCTCGATTACCACCAGTATTGGCGTAAGTATTTCTGGTTGAGTGAGCTTCATAATAGTTCTCCTCCTGCCTCCTAGATCTCGGATTTCGCCTTTCATCATCGGATTCCTCCGCTGTTTGTGTCACATGTCGGATGTGGCTTGTTTGCTCTGGTGTTTTAGAAGTGCCTAAAGGCCTGTGGGGGCGAATTCTCTATAGCAGCTTGCAACTTTTCAATGGATTGTTGCATTGCTCGAATAACGGCCATAAGGTCAGTTTGGTTATCCATGGCTGGAGGAGTAGTGTTTGTCACATCCGTTGTGACACCGGTGGTGGGAGGTTTAGGTACGCCAACAGTTTGCAGTGGACGCAAGACCGTGTTTGCAAATGGAGTAAATGTCACAGCTGGTGGCACCACTGCTATGGATGCTGGTGCCGTTACTACAGTTGTCGGTATCACTGTAGGGATTACGGGTACCGCCACTGTGGTGGTCCGCGCCACAGTAGTGCTTATTGGCGCACCTACGGCCTTTTTTCTGCGGTTGGGTGGTTGAGACGCGAATACCCCACGACCTGGATCACATATCAGTGTTGAAGGTGACCCTGGTGGAGGGGCCCCACTCGGCTGAGTTTGTGAATTAGGATTCTGAGACATGGCTTATTCACGAATTTTCGGTCCCACGGATGGCGCCAAAATGTTGCGGATGAAGGCCCCGTTTGACAAAAAAATTTTCCCTCTTTTTTTTTCAGTTTTAAAAACTGAAAAAAAAGAGCGTTTGGTAACCATTTTTTTTTCAATTTAAAAAATCAGTTTTTAAACTGCAGAGTAAAAAAAAAACTCCAAAAACTGGTTTTTTTTTTCACTTTTGGTTTTTTTTTTTCGACCACCACCACCACCCTCCCACCGCCGGCAGCCACAGGCGACCACCGCCTGAGACTGCCGGCCGCCGGCAGCCACCTCCGGCCGCCGGCGACCACCGCCAGCCACCTCCGGCCGCCGACAGCCACCGCCGGAGACTGCCGGCAGCCACCTCCGGCCGCCGGCGACCACCGCCGGAGACTGCCGGCAGCCACCTCCGGCCGCCGGCCACCACCGCCGGTGACTGCCGGCAGCCACCTCCGGCCGTCGGCCACCACCACCACCACCGTGGACCACCGCTACGCCCCACCACCGCCACCGCAAACCACCAAAAAAAAAAGTCAAAATAAAAAGGGTTACCAAACACCAAAAAAAAAAACCTCAAAAAAAAAAGGGGTTATCAAACACCCACTTGTTTTTATAAAAAAAAAAAATTAAGCTGCTCTTTAAAAACTGAAAACCAAAAAAAAAATTTTGTCAAACGAAGCCGAAATCTGGAACTTGATTCGTGAATAAGCCTGCACAAGAAAAAGACAACACCGGTGATTTGCCGGAAAAGGATTTCCGGCGAATAATCTTCGATGCCTAAGTCAAAAGATATTTCAGGAGATTATAATGTAAACTCAAATGAATTCACCTGCCTTTCTTGGTTCCCGCATTTTCCTTTTATAGGGTCTTCCTTAGTGGTTTATTTACTTCCCCATTTAATTAGGTAGTTTTACCAGATTAATGAGAGTTTATTCCCACTAATGGTAGTTAATTGTCTTGAATTGGGAGGTTACTGCCTTAATGAATGGTGTAAATGATGGGAAGGTGGATAGTCCCCACTTTACATGTATTCATGGGTATTGGGGCAGGTTTAACATCTCCAGAAAATACTAAGTGTCATGATGATATTTTTTACTTATATCATTCTTGAATACCAAATAAATTGTACTCTTGAGTGTGTATGCGTTATCTTTGTTGAGCTTTGTGCTCCCCCCCCCCCCCCCCCCAATCTTGTTTCAGGTAATTAAGCAAATATGGTTAAGAAAGAGGTTAATAACGATGGAAGAACTTGAATTTTTTACTTTGCTTTAAGGCTCTTATGTTGGCTTTGGCGAATAAGAAAATTTGTAATATTCTATTTAAATGGATTTGAAATTCTTGTTTGGTATTGCTTATTTGAATATTATTTTTATATATGCTTTGAAATTACATTTCTTGTAAGCAGAAATACTTTGAAATTAGTATGCGAAGGTCCGCTTCTGGGTTAGGTCGACGACCTTAATTACTACGGGGCAATGCCTCCTAGCAGCATTTCATACTATCTAATGTCCAAACTAGATATCAAAATAACGACCTGGCCCACTCCCCCACCACAGGATAACATCTCCCTCAAAAAAGCTAGACTAAGTAGGTATTTGTAAGATCATATGCAATGTCTTTTAAGAGCAATCTCATACTATCTGGTACTTGATGTGGGATATCACAATTTCTCCTTTTTTATGTCTTAGCATTTTCGCTAAGGTTTGATCACGTAGCGCATAATCTTCCTCTTTAGCCAATGTGGAATATATCAGACTCACCCTTCGTTGCCCTAACCATCCATCGAAAACCCGACTAGAAAGCTCTACCCGAGCTTTCGAGAGCTTTGCTCTGATACCATCTGTGATGAATCGGGTCCATGGCACCATCACAAAGCAATGTCTCCCTTAAAAGAGCTAGCAGATACTTCTAAGATTATAGGCAAGGTCTTATAAGAAAATTTTCATATTATCTGACACTCGATTGTGGGATATCACATATATGTTATTCTCACAAAAAACTACAAGTTTGGCATTGCAATAATAAAAGTGAAGAAAGTATTTTTAAAGACGATTTGACGCACATAAAATGTAATGTGAGTGATATTAACAAAAGTTCAAAATTATCGTCCAAAAAGGACCAAAGGAAGTAAAGTGTCTGGTGGGAAGGAGTTAGAATTGATAAATGCATAATAAATTTCGTAGAACGAGAGGATTTAAGAGTTTAAATGTTACATCTTTAAAATCAAGAATTAAATGAATTCAAGAGACTTAGCAAAGCACGTATAAAATCTCAATTACTTAGGCAATAAATCTAGTGGTTGTAACCTTCATGGATCTTCCTAAATTTTCTGATTGGAAAAAAACTCAACCATAGCACCGTGAGGGGCAAGCAGGTGCCAGTACCGTCTCAACTTTTTTTCATCAATTATATAGATATAAAATACATATTCATTACCGAATAAAAAATAGATACGTATATTTTCTCCCTCATAACTCCTCTAGGATAAATTATTTATGCTTATAGAGCTTGAATTAGAATTACCGTTCACTTTTAAAGTTTTAACCCTTTTTCCAGCAAGCATCTCCATTATGTTCAAAATAGTCCCAGTATTTTATTTTCTTTTGACAATAATCTATCTTATTACATTTTTATGTATCTCTTGTTTAAAAGTTAAAGTACATAGCAAGTCCTTTTTCAAAAATTTTCTAGTTTAAGTTCTAAATTTTAAGTATAATTTTTTCTAAAGCTACGCTTGATTCTAGTGTTATCTTCTTTGATAGTGTACTCTTCTAAAGCTGTCTTTTTTTTTCCCTAGCATGACCTTATTTATTTTAGTGTTGCAGGAAAAAGCCAGTAGTTTCTTTGTAAATATAATTTAGCATACATTAATTTTCCATAAAACTTTTATTTTCAGCACAAATTTATATGATAATACTACACATGCTCATATAAAAAGCCTATATGTGTGTGTGGGTCGGTGCTCGCGTGTGTCTTCTTGAAATGTATACTACGAAATAGATGGTGTGAATTAGATATGAGATAATGGTAATAAAAGCAGTAATTTCAATAATATTTACATAATAAATGTATGAGATACATGCATGTTACATAATAAAATAATACAAACTTTACAAAAGTTCATTGAGAATAATTTTTGACCCATATTATTGTCGGATAATAAAAGAAAAAATAAAAAATATTACAAATGACTTAAGGTTGTGAGAGTTAAGAAACTTATAATAACTTACTATTTTTATCAAACACAAAACAACACATAAATTCATCATAAAAGTAGAAAAAAGAAAGCCTAATCGAACTAGTAGATATTCGGACTTAGTCTTGTGTTGA
Organism: Escallonia herrerae; assembly: GCA_033070095.1. Lineage (NCBI taxonomy): Eukaryota > Viridiplantae > Streptophyta > Magnoliopsida > Escalloniales > Escalloniaceae > Escallonia > Escallonia herrerae. The sequence continues at coordinate 9,062 of JAVXUP010005041.1, read as the reverse complement.
TTAATCTAAGTTTGAAACTATATATATATATATATATATATATATATATATATATATATATGTATGTATGTATGCAAAAGTCAGTAGATGAGATCAATAGCCAGTCCACCTTAAAACCAAATAAAACAAAAAAGAACATGATAATACTTATACTTAAGAACGATACTAAGGAGTTGCAAAAACTAAGGTGCTTTTGTTATAGATTTTGATGTTGACAAGTTTTAAGGTTAGATTTTGATTGGGTTTTCTTTAAATGTGAGCATAAATTTACTATCATATTCATACTGTTAGCCCTATGGTTGGATAACCTAGGCTTACATCTTGTTTTGATGATAACTACACATTGATTATGTTCTAATGTGTGCTTTGAGTGGATTCTTAGTAGATATATACATGCTACTCATGAAGACACATTTGAGAAGTTGGATAGATGGATTGAAGCCAAAGAAGCTTAAAGTTATAGTGGACATATTATGAAAGCTTCATCAAGTCCAATGTCAAAGAGCAAGAAAGGATGCAAAGGCTAAGTTACTATCTATTATGATTGATCTTTACTATTATGTAACTAGTCTTGGTTTGATGCTTGGATTGATGACTATGACCTAAAAAGACCTTAGGACACCTTGTGCATTGCATGTGAGTTCATAACCTTTCACACAAGTGTGGTTCTTGAAAATAAGTGAACTTTGGAGCTCACTCAGATTTTTTTCAAAAATATTTTTGGTGCTTATATTTTCATATCTTGATAAAACTTTTCATTAGCTTTCTAACGCAAAAAAATAGCACCTCAATCCGATTTTTCTAGAGAAAGTTATGCCCAAAATAGGAAAGGGGGTTCTGTGAGGCAGCCAATAGGCAGTAGGGTAATACAGTCGACTACATTGGTCAAATTTCAGTTCCAACAGCTATTTTTGAGACAAGATTGCAACAGCTTTTTAGAGGGAATCCAGTCGACTGTATTGGGAATACAGTCGATTGCAATGGCAGTTTTGCTCATACAATGCCTTTAACGGCTATATTTCATTTCTTCTCTATATAAATGATTTGGGGATTCATCTTACACCATGAAAACAACATTTTAAGCCTTCATTCATTAGAGAAACATCAAGGCTCATAGATTAAACTTTTCTCTCTTCATCTTCATGATTTTACATCATTAAAGAGAGCATCTTTGTGAGCATTTCTTTGATTAAGAGTGAGCATACTTCAAGTCATCAATTCTCTCATCTCTTATTGTACTAGAGCTTCATTTGTACTTATTTCCTTTCAAGAGGATTTCTTTGTACACAATTGATCTTTGTAAAAAGATTGTGATCAAGGCTTGGGTTTGTCAAGTCTTGGGTGAGCTTTGTGGATTCAAGGCTTGTGCTTGGTGTGAGGATATCATCAAGTGTTGTAAGGGTTTTGATCTTGACCCGGAAGAAGATTGTTGCTAGTGGATTCTAGTGCTCTTGCAAGGGACTTCCTTGAAGAGGTGGATGTAGGCTTGAGGGTAGTTCAAGCCGAACCATTTAACTCTCCTTGTCAAGTATCTCTAACTCAATCTTTTACTTATTGTTGTATAATTGTTTGAGATTGATAAATTAACATCTTCATTGAAGTATTACTTGGTTTGATTGAGATTTGTGAGAGTGCTTAGTTTAATTTTTCCATTTATTTTCAAAAACTTTATTCACCCTCCTTTAGGGTTGTTTTATTGGTTTCAAGTGGTATCAGAGCCTCGGCTCTTGATATATGGGTAACGTCAATGGAGTTAATCGATCATGACTTACGTTGGGGGAATGGAGGGTAGTTCTACCACTAGGCCTCCATTGTTTAATAAGACCAATTATAGGGTGTGGAAAGTTAAGATGAAAATCTACTTAGAGTCTCAAGACTATGAGATGTGGGATATTGTTGAGAATGGCCAATTTGTTCCAACAAAGGTAGTTGACAAGGTTGAGGAGCCTAAATCCAAATCGGATTATAGTGATCATGATAAGAAGATGATTTGCATAAATGCCAGAGCAAAAAAATTTCTTATTTGTGCTTTAGACACTAATGAGCTCAATAGGGTCATTATGTGTAATTCGGCTAAGAGTATTTGGGATACTCTACAAGTTACGCATGAAGGAACTTCACTTCTTAGAGATTCCAAAATGAACTTATTGTTTAGAGATTATGAGTTATTCCAAATGAATTCGTTACGAATATGAATACTCATTTCACTAACATTATGAATCCTTTGAAGCAATTGGGCAAGGAATTTACTAATGGTGATCTCGTAAGAAAGGTGATTAGGTCCTTACCAAGAACTTGGGATGCAAAGATCATCGCCATCCAAGAATCGAAGAATCTTAACATCTTTCCTCTTGATGAATTGATGTGTTCTCTAATGACATACGAAATGCAGCTCAAATCTTTTGATCAAGAGGACATCAAGAAGAAGCCTACATCAATTGCTCTTAAAGCTTCATCTTTAAACCTTGAGTCAAGTGATGATGATGAAGAATTTGATGAAGAGGATATTGCAATGGTTGCAAAGAACTTCAAGAGGTTCTTAAGGTTTAAAAGGAATGGTGGGAGAAGACAACAAAATACTAACAATGAAGAAAAGCTTTGCTACAAATACCACAAGCCGGTACACATGAAGATGGATTGTCCCATATACAAAAGGAAAAAGAAAGAAAGAAGAGATGTATGAGAAAGAGTTAAAAGAAGACAACTCTCTAAGAAAGAGAACAAAGAGAAGGAAAAAGCAATGAATGCCGAACATACTCCAACATGGAGTGACTTTGATTCAAGTGACAAAGATGATGAGAAGAATGAACAAGAAAATGTGTGCTTCATTGCAAATGATGAGGTAAGCTCTTCTTCGGTAGTGATAGTGATAGTGAAAGCTTCAAATATGCTTATGATAGCCTATATGAGGAATCAAAGAAATTTTTTAAGAAAAATATTATTTTATCACAAACTTTCTTGAGGCTAATAAGCAAATTGAGAAGTTGAGAATGGAAAATAATGAGTTGCATGCCAAGAATGATTGCATTTCCAACCATTTATATGTAAAACATGTGAATAATGACTTGGTTGAATTAATTGCTAACACTCCTAGCTCAAAACAAATCTCTTGCAAAACTTTGGCTTTAAAAAAACAAAATGAAGATTTAAAACTTGAGATTTGTGATTTGAAAAAATGTCTTCAAAAATGTGTTGATGGTCAAAACAATTTGGATGTCATGCGTGGACGCCAAAGATTTGGCCTAAAGGTGGTCTTGGATTAGATCCCTTGGCCTTGCCTCCTAAAATCTTTCAACAACAAGCTAGGTTGAATATTCATTCAAAACAACCTAAGAACTATTGCACACCTTTTACCCGTTGTGGTTGGTGCAACAAGAAAGGGCATACGACTAGTTATTGTCCTTGTAAAATTGTTTATGTTGGAGGGTGTAAAGAAAATGTGGATTGTTAAAGAGTTTCTTAACATTGCTAAGACTAACACTTATGGACCCAAGAAAATGTGGGTACCAAAAGTTAGACCTAAATTGTGATCGTAGGTTGTTCAAAGCAAAGGCAAATAGCAACAAGGAGAAGGCTCCAGGAAAATTTTTGAGAAGGAGTAGCAACAAGTTAAATCTTAAGGGGGAGTAAGCATTTCAAGATTGGACATGCTACTTCAAATGAGGAGAGCCTCAAAGCTTATCAAAGAAAACGGACTACAAAATGATCCCTCATTATATCGAATTCCTTGGTAATTCACTAAGAGGGTAAAACTTAATGATCTTCTCTACATTGTGCTATGTGCTAAACTTATATGTTATCAAGTATGCTTAAATTGCCAAATCTATAAAATAACTTGCTTGTTGAGAATTCATGTGAACTATGGTCTAAATTGTGAGTCCTTGATTATTTACTACTCTATGTTATAATCTTGGATACCTATAGGATTTCGATGACGATGTATGGTCCTCTTGCACTTATATTGGTAATATTGATTGTTGATGACCATCATCTGCTTTGTGGAAATTTCATTGAAATTATGTCATCTTAATGCTTTACATTGTTATTCCTATACACACACACCCCTTTGGTAATGCCAAAAGGAGAGCATGACTCAGCTAGACATTTAGTTGTGTTTGTTGGATATTGTTGGCATTGATTGAGGGGGAGCATACATTAAGATGGAATATGCATATGATAACTTGATAGGGAAGCTCGCATGCTTAAATCGCATACTATCTTGTTACTCTTGAAAATGCATGAAGTAGACAAGATTATTGAGCTACATTGCATATCTTTCTTTGGATCATGAAGGGACTCTTGATGTCATCCGTATAAGTTCATGAGGTATATGCACTTCACGCCATTATCTTGCTTATAATTATCTCTTCACACACACATACCCTTGTCTTTTTGTTGATGACAAAGGGGGGAAATAATCTTGATTCTATATGCTATGTGATTGTATATTTTGAGAGAACATTAAATGAAAAGTATATATTGTTTTAGCTAGGGGAAGCTAGCTATGAGCTTAATTACTATATGAGATAAATTGACATGTCTTAAGTATACTAGAGATGATTGAATCTTCTAAGTGAGATTGTTGTGCTTAATTGACTATCATATGATACATCTTACTTTATATAGAATCAATGTTTTCATCATAAAAAAGGGGGAGATTGTTAGCCCTATGGTTGGATAACCTAGGCTTACATCTTGTTTTGATGATAACTACACATTGATTATGTTCTAATGTGTGATTTGAGTGGATTCTTAGTAGATATATACATGACACTCATGAAGACACATTTGATAAGTTGGATAGATGGATTGAAGTCAAAGAAGCTTAAAGTTATAGTGGACATGCTATGGAAGCTTTATCAAGTCCAATGTCAAAGAGCAAGAAAGGATACAAAGGCTAAGTTACTATCGATTATGATTGATCTTTACTATTATGTAACTAGTCTTGGTTTGATGATTATGACCTAAAAAGACCTTAGGACACCTTGTGCATTGCATGTGAGTTCATAACCTTTCACACAAGTGTGGTTCTTAAAAATGAGTGAACTTTAGAGCTCACTCAAATTTTCTCAAAACTATTTTTGGTGCTAATCTTTTCATATCTTGATAAAACTTTTCATTAGCTTTCTAACGCAAAAAACGGCACCTCAATCCGATTTTTCTGGAGAAAGTTATGCCCAAAATAGGAAATAGGGTTCTGTGAGGCAGCCAATAGGCAGTAGGGTAATACAGTCGACTGCATTTCAATAGAGTCGACTGCATTGCAATAGAGTCGACTGCATTGGTCAAATTTCAGTTCCAACGGCTATTTTCGAGGACAAGACTGCAACGGCTAGTTTAGAGGGAATCCAGTCGACTCAATGGCGATTTTGCTCATACAATGCCTCTAACAGCTATATTTCATATCTTCTCTATATAAATGATTTGGGGCTTCATCATACACCATGAAAACCACATTTTAAGCTTCCATTCATTAGAGAAATATCAAGGCTCATAGATTAAACTTTTCTCTCTTCATCTTCATGATTTTACATCATTAAAGAGAGCATGTTTATGAGCATTTCTTTGATTGAAAGTGAGCATACTTCAAGTCATCAATTTTCTCATCTCTCTATTGTACTAGAGCTTCATTTGTACTCATTTCCTTTCAAAAGGATTTCTTTGTACACAATTGATATTTGTAAAAAGATTGGGATCAAGGCTTGGGTTTGTCAAGTCTTGGGTGAGCTTTGTGGATTCAAGGTTTGTGCTTGGTGTGGGGATATCATCAAGTGTTGTAAGGGTTTTGATCTTGACCCGGAAGAAGATTGTTGTTAAGGATTCTAGTGCTCCATCTTGCAAGGGACTTCCTTGAAGAGGTGGATGTAGGCTTGAGAGTAGTTCAAGCCGAATCATTTAAGTCTCCTTGTCAAGTATCTCTAACTCAATCTCTTTACTTATTGCTATATAATTATTTGAGATTGTTAAATTAAAATCTTCATTGAAGTATTACTTGGTTTGATTGAGACTCGTGAGAGTGCTTAGTTTAATTTTTTCTATTTATTTTCAAAAACCCTATTCACCCCCCTTTATGGTTGTTTTATTGGTTTCACATACAATGGGCTACGTCGAAACTAGAAAGTGAATAATTTAGTGGGATAGCCAAAAAAGACAAGTTGATCAATTAAAGTGAGATGACTGGAGTGTAAGATTATTTGGAGTCTTACATAGAAGATGTTACAATCTCAGCAAACCTTGAGTAACAAGATAAAATATGGAACAGTCAAAATTTCTTTAGTGACTTGATGTAACAGAAGAAACAAGAACGATGAATGATGACAGAAATTGGGGCTGGTTGACATTAGCAATATATATATATATATATATATATATATATATATATATATATATATATATATACACACACACACACACACACACACACACACACACACACACACACACACACACTACAAGAAAAGAGGCCTTTTGCGACGGATTTTCAGTGACGGAAGTTATTTCGTTACTAAATCATCTTTCACCAACGGAAAGTATCGTCGGTAAAACTTCCGTCGTTAAATACTATTAGCATCGGAATCAGACGTCGCTAAAAGTTTTTAGCGACGGAATTTTTCCAGTGGTCTTTTAGCAACGGAACTTCCATCGCTAAAACTTTTTTAGAATTTTTTTTATTTCCAAGGGTTTAATAAAACACTTTTAGCGACGGCATAACTCCATCGCTAAAACGTCCGTCGGTAAAAGTGCGACCTTCACCGATGGACTTTTAGCGACGGATTCATTCCGTCGCTAAAAGTGTTTAATAAATTCCCCCGATCTTGTTTTCTCTCTCCCCGTTTCTCTCTTCGAATAATTTGAGTTCTCACCGCCGGCAGCACCTCATCCTCCCCCCGCTGCGCCACCAAGCCTCCACTGCCGCCGCACCACCAACACCGTCGTCGCACCTCACTCTGGCGAAGCACAAACCGACGAACGGCCTCACGGCGACCTCTGCACCGACAGCACTGATCTGAGTTCTGAAGACCTATGTCCTCCAGTCACTCCACCAGTCCACCGGTGCTAACAGGCCACAAGCTCCCAAATCTCAATCTTCTTCGATCTTCACCACCAGCGGAGCAATTGGCGACAAAGGTATGTTCTGATTCACCTTAATCCTACCATTATAATTGTTATGCAATTTGATAACTCTTACCTTTTGCTGAGATCATAATAATCTTATCAATAAAGATACATTTGTGCTGGCCCTATTTATGGGTGAGTTTTTTTATTGGTGTTAGTGTTGTGGTGGACATTGGTTCCAACTGGAGCCATTAGATTCTGGCCGGAGCAGGTGATGATGTTGTAATCTTATGCTTTTCAGCCTGTAGTTGCTTAGTATTAGCCCATAGCTTTTATGGTTTTTGACATTGGTTTCAACTGGAGCCATTAGATTCCTAAGTCATTGGTTCTCTTTTGTAATCATGTTACTGGTAATTACAAATACATAGTAGTTAAGTGGACTTGAAATGTGGTTTGTTTTGAATTCTGATGGATTTGGTTTCTTTTAATCTTCATTTTCTAAAGGGGGTATATTGGAAGGTAAATGTTCATTTCAGGTTTGCTCTTTTAAGATAAGATAGAGAGATTTAGGGGCAAAACATGAAATGAAATGCCTAGAAACACTATTAAACATCCTAGACTTTTATGTTAGAGAGATATACCTCATATATATGTTATGTGTTTGTCAAGATGCCAAGCTGAGAGAAAATGAAGTACCTCAGGAGGTATTGCCTGATTCAAGATAAGGTAACAGTTCTGCCAAGTTCCATGTTGATGAGTGTGTCCACATCTGCTGATGAGTGTGTCCACGTTGTCCAGCATTTAAAAAATAAATCAATGACTTCGAACGTGTCCGGAGGTGTCGGTACGTGTTGGTAGGTGTTGGACACGTGTCCAGAGGTGTTCGACCCGTTTCCGGAGGTGTTCGACACGTTTCTGGATGTGTCGATGAGGTGTTGAGGTGTCGGTAGGTCACAGACACCGCGTCCGATCGACACAGACACCGAAATGTCACAATTTGGCTTTAAACTTGTGGACACCTCTTCAGGGGGTGATGGACACGACGTCCGGCATTTAAAAAATAAATCAATGTCTTCAGACGTGTCCGGAGATGTCGGACACCATACCGACACCCTATAAGAGGTATTGGGAATTGAGATTGTTGACTGTGCATTGAGAATTTCAGAATTGAGATTGTTAACGGAGGATGTGGCCCAATTGGATTGAGATATCTGTGAATTAGTTGAATGGTTGGTTGTTGAATTTAGGTTAACGCGACATTTTTAGCACCCCTTAGAATCTCATCGTGGCTCTAGCACTGGCTATAATTAGGAGATCGCGTGCATTGCTACGGTGGTGTTGAGGATTATCAGGGAGCAGGATCAGCAGGGTACCGCAGCTGGACATGCCGAGCCGACCCCGAATCAGCAGGATCTAGATCCGGGACTCGGCAACCCTGATGAGCCTCTTCTCATGCCCTGTCCCAGCTTCCCCCCCGGCCCCCGCGCCCGGCTTGTACTCTTCTCCCCTCCCCTAACCAGCTGTATCCGGTTCCCAGCTTGTACATCATGAGTCTTTTTTATGATTAAGTTTACATATTTCTTTGTGTATTGTTGTTGAGGATTGATTTTTTTATTACAGGTTTGGGCATTAGAAAAATTTTAAAATTTATTTAAAATTTTTTTTGACTTTTGGCGACGTTTTATATCCGTCGCTAAAAGTTTTTTATTACTATTATGTTTAGCGACGGATTATTCCGTCGCTAAATAAGACATTTCATGACGGAATATTCTGTTGCTAAAATATTTATTCTATCACTAATTTAACAAAAAAATTAAATTAAAATACTTAAAATATAATTAGAGACGGATATTCCGTCTCTAATTAATAAATAAATCCATCGCAAAAACTTAAATATAACACTACGGATTTGAAAATTCCGTCACCAAACTATTAGTGAAGGGCTTTTATACGATAGACTTTTAGCAACGGTAAATCCGTCGTTAAAACATTTAGCGACGGATTTT
>JAVXUP010005040.1:0-23046 GCA_033070095.1 Escallonia herrerae | reverse complement strand
CCCCAACGGTTTGAGAAAGTTAGCAGGTTTGATTTACTTAGTACAGACTTCTGGATTCAAGTTTAAGGGGGAAGGCATTATAAAGATGCATTTCTGCATGTGCTTTGTTAAGAACATTACTAAAGGCCTTAGGTGGTATTACGTTCGCAACAAGCATAGGATTTTTAAGGGTGTGCCTAGCTTCAACAAAGGCTGACATTCTAGGTACTTCTTTGTTCGACGGGAGGGTAAACCTTATGAATTTCCTCGGACGTGGAAAGATTTTTATAAAGAGATAGAAACAAGTAGTTCCTGCTCTTGATGCACTCACAAAGAGGCTCTTTTATCACATCTGATTGAAAGGTGGTCTTTCGATACCCGACCCCCTTATTCATGAAGAACTGTAATACTACGGCATTCTGCCTCATAGACCCCTCGTGAAAAATGTTGAGAGTTCCATAGAAGAGGAGGGACCGTCTATTTCAAGAACGAGCATCTCTTGATTAGAGTTGGAAACTTTGGTAGGACTTAAGTGTCTTTCTACACTTTAGATCTATTTTAAATATCTGTTTTCTCGACTCTAACAATTTTTTCACTCAACTTTTGTAGAAGTTGCTAGCGGAAATGAATTAGGAAAAGGGACGAAAGGTGGATTCTTCTAACTGCTTTAAAGACAGGCCTCAAAGGGGAAGAGGAAGAGAAAAGCTACTAGAGACTTGCCTCCACTCCACAAGAAGACTAGGACCTCTCGACTCGGTCACCTCTTCGTATCATTAAGGGTGTCTCAATTGAGGAGGACCCAATCTTTCGGCCTTAGTGGACAATCAGGAAGGCAGATTTGGGGATTCTAGATGCCCATGTTTTTTACCAGCACTTGGCCTACAACATTCTTCCTCGTGACAAAGGAATCCTGGATAATCAAATGCATGAGACCTTTGCTCTTGCCAATGCTCAAGCAACGTGTAATTCAAGAATAGCTTCTGTTTTTATCAAAGTTCCTTCTTCGTGCTATTTGTAAGTCTTCTAACTTTTCTTCTTTCTCAGTCGTAACCTCGTTGCAGCCAATTGCTTGAGTATTTCCAAGTGGTTCGGGAGGTGGCCGCTGAGGCAGAGAGGGAAAAGAGAGAGGCGATTGCTAAGGCTCAGTTTTCGGACAAGCTGTCTGAAGATGTGTTATCCTAGAGGGAAAAATTGGTCTCGAAGCTTAACAAGCTCCATAAGAAGTATGGCAGAGCCACGAAGAATGAATTGGAGGTGGCTAACAAGGCCATCCAGTCTTTCTTAGATGGCATATAGCTGGCGATGAGTGGGTGAAGAGCCGGATAGATCATGGCCTAGATATTTTTGAACAGAGCTAGCTTCTGGAATTCCAGGAGTTAATCCCTCTGAAGTTCTCTGAGCTTCCTCCGGGTGACATTGTCGTGCCTATGTTTGGATCGCCTTCCTCTGGTAGCTAATTTAACTTTTTAACAATGAATTATTATTATTATTTACTTTCCCAGCGTCGATATATTTTTAGGGACAAATAGTAAAGCGGGATAGTGGAACAACTGTTAAAATTTTTCCTAACACGTATTTATCTTAAATAATTTCATTTTGGACTGTTTCACAAGAATCAAGGTTCCGGTAAATTTTTTAGCGACTAATGAAGCTCAAGGGGGTTTTTGGTAAATTGCCTGACTATGGTTTTTGGGTGCTCATGTATGTATTGGGTACTTGTGTGCTCATCTCTATGTGTGTGTACTGTGTAATGGTGTGTGCATATATGGGTGTGCTGAGTGAAATGGTGTGTGTGTGTGTGTTGGACAGAAAGGTAAAGACAAAGGGAGAAGGGGGGCTGTCAAACAGCCTCATTAATGGGTATATATGTGTAGTTGTGTGAGTAAGTGGTGTGTGTGTTCAACTGTGTGTCTAGTGTGTGAGGCAGTGGGTGATCAGCTAAGAAGCACAGGTACGGGTGCGGGTGCGGATACGACACGGGTAGATACGCGGATACGACATTTTTAAAAATTTTAGGATACAGGTGCGGCGGATACGGCAAATATTATATATATAATATATGATATATAAATATTTTTACTATGTACAACTAGCATTTAATTTCTAAATCAAATACAATATCATTCAACAGTAATCCAAACCATCAAAATCAAATACATAATAACCACCACCAAATACATCATATTCATAACAAAAGTAGCAACATAGCATCAAAGTTCAAACTATCAAACAAACAAAGTACTCCATCAAGTATCTAAGGGTTCCATGACCACAACATTTTCATCTTCGTCTATCTTTCCATCACCATCATCCGTAAAAAGTATGGCCTTCAACTCCGGCTCATCAAGTAAAAGCTCCGCAACCGCAGGTACACCAACATCATCCACAATACCAAATTGATCTCCTCCAACGTCTCACATTTTTGTAGGTCCTTGTGCATATTGTGGATATCTTCTTGAGAGAAGACGGAGATTGCTATGAATGAAAACCAAGTCCTCCGCACGTTGAAGCGTCAACTTGTTCCTTCTTAACGAATGCACCAAGGAGTAAGTACTCCAATTCCTCTCAACACAAGACGACGAAGCGAGTTGTTGAAGTAGTTCCAAAGCTAGAGTTTGGAGCATAGGTGCATGGGGACCGTGGCACGACCACCAATTATGAGGACTCATAATAGCCTGGTCATTGATGGAATCGATATCACTAAAGTGTTCGCTCTTAGAAGAAAATTGAGCAAACTCAGTATCGACCTTTGAACGATCCGTCGGATTTGGAAAACACCTCCTGACGCATTTTTGCCTTTCAATATAAATCTCGGAATCCTTGTGAGGAGGAACACGAGTGGGATCCTCACTAAGCCATTCATCACTATAGTACTTTCATAAACACGTTAAACAAATAAATTAAAAAAAATTCAGATTCACGCTTTACTACTAAAAAATTCAGATTTAAACTTTTCTTATAATAGCGTGAAAGTTACCTCGGATTCAAAGAATGTGCCATACAAGGAAGTGGCGTGTTGTTCTTGTTCCAACGATCGACAAGAATGGTATGAACCACGTCATAGAAGGTAGACTACTCATCCTTCCTCTTCCCCTCCTCTCTATATGTTGCACATTTCACCTTCTCAATCATAGTATCCCACAAATCATAAACCAAGTGAAGACAAGGCGTATCCGTATCACATTGTCGAAGCATGTCATAGATAGGAGAAGTAAAAGCAATTATGTAGTTGATCTTATCTCACCAAACCTCATCAAGAACCATATCCCTCACAAATCTCGCCTTTCCAACATCATCTTCCCGATACGATGACCAATCCTCGCTAATCACCATAGTTTGGAGACTTTGCTTCAAGAGCTTGAATCTCCTAAGCATCACAATAACACTAGCAAACCTTGTATCGGCCACCGAAAGCAATTTCATAGTAGAATACTTGTTAAAGATGGCTAAACTCATGGAATGATTCATGATGAAAATTTTAATTTGCATTACATCACCATAAACTTATGTGATTCAAGAGCATTCATCATAAGTTATTTGATTGTTATCCGCATTCTTTGCCGCACAAATGTTTTTCAAGGCAAGATTTAATGTATGCACCACACAAGGAGTCTAAAATATAGTACGGAATTGTGCTTTTACCAATTGCCCGGCCGCCTTGCAATTAGGAGCATTGTCCGTAATTACTTGGACAACATTTTCGGGACCCATGTCATTAATCACCTCCTTGAACAAAGCGGCAAGGAAAAATTTGTCCTTAACTTCCCCTGAACAATCCACCGCCTTAAGAAACATAGGCCCACCTTCCGTTACCGCCATGCAATTAATTATCGGCCTCCTTTGCGGGTCACTCCATCCATCACTCACAAAAGTCACGCCCTTTTCCTTCCATGTGGTTCGAATAGGTTGTAACAAATTTAGAATATTTGCCTTCTCCTTTTGTAAAAGAGTTGTCCTTAACAAGTTGTAATCCGGAGGCAAATAACCCACAAGAGAGTTAGAGGCGGCAAATGCATATGAACTCACGTAGTATGGATTCCTAGCTAGGTGAAATGGCAAACCCCCAGAATAATACATCCTAGCAATCTCGGAGTACAAGCGATCTCTTTTAGCAATATTAAAGCAATCCATGATTGGATTGCTTCCTTCTTGACTTCCACTAGCTCTTCCACTGGTACTTCCACTTGTACCACCCTTTCGCTTCTTAAGGGGAATACCGCTTTGGAAAAATGTGCTTGTTCCACCTAAAGAGTTACTTGGTGGAAAAGGCGGAATCAATGGAGCACTTTGCTTTATTTTCTCAAGCACGATATCCTCTAATTTTCGCAATTGGTTGATCTCACTAGGTGTCACTTTTTTACATGGTTCAACTCCCGTTCCTTTAATCTTCAACAAATGAGCCCTAACTTGAGTGTACGAGCTATTAGAAGCCTTGCCACATAGATTGCACTGCCATCTCACATTTCCACCCCCTTTACCATCCTTTTCAAGCCTAGTCACATACTTCCACAATGGTTTTGTCTCATCATCACCAAGACCATAAGTAGGGGTAGCAATACTATCTGAAGTTGTTGACATATTTGGCTTTAATTTAAGCCTTCAAACCTTAAACAGAAAAAAAAAAAAACAGTCACAATGGTCCAAGTAAAAAAATACACTGTCACAGCAAAATCAAAAAAAAAATTGATTTGAGAAGTGAGACTATAATTACACAAAAACATTAAACATTCCACATATTCAAGTCTCAGCAGAAACCAAGAACAAAAAAATATTGAAGACATAGGAAGACAGAAAGGAAGTCAGAGACATTAGACATACCTTCGAAGCAAAGCTGCCGGAGGTGAGTAGGGTGGTCGTGAGTGGTCGTCGGTGTCGAGGGAGGTCGCCAGTGTGTCTAGGGATGTCGCGGCTACTGCGATCTCTCTTTCTCTCTATCAGACAAGACCCGTGCCCTAATTTGGTAAGTATCATTGATTTTATGTTTACACCCCCAAAAAAATTAAGTTTTGTGTATCAACCCCTGAAATTATCTTCTGGATATTATGTTTTCAACCCCCGAAGTGTCGGATCTGCCAAACTGTATCTGAGCCACACCTGAATTTTTGTAAATGAAAAAATAAATGGAAATTAACGGGTGCGCACCCGACACGCACCCGAGCCGCACCCAAGGGGCACCCGTGTCTGATGCGCACCCGACCCTGATACTCCTTTCCTTTTGAAGCACCCATGCTTCATAGGTGATCAGAGAGTGCTGTTTGTATGTGAGTTTATTTCTTGAGAAGAAGACTGCGTAGAATGAGGAAGAACAAGAAAGTGAACTGGTTTTTGGGTGTGGTAGGTGTAAAGGATTAGCGTTAGATTTGATGCAAGTGTTTGGAGGTGCTAGGTAATCATTGGCATGTCAAATTTTATGGTAAAATACCTTAGGCTGTGTTAGAAATTGTGGCAAATTTATATAATTTTATGATATCGTATGAAATTTTAATATTTTTTGTAATTTCAGATTTGTAAAATTCTTTTGGAGACCTTAAACCCTGAAAATGTTCCGGGAAAATTTTTAGTAATGTCTTTATAGTATAAATAAGACTCAGTTTGAATTTGATGATTTTTGGAGTTGATTTGCTATAGTTTTTGTATCGCATTGTGTTTAGCAAAATGAATAATTTAAAAATAGTCTTAATTTCTTTTAATTTATGATTTCAATTTCTATAATTTTTATACATATTTGAAATCTGTTACAAAAATTATGGGACTTTATTTTTAGCTAGAAATAATTATTTCTATTTATGGGTTTTTATTGCATTTAAAGAAATTATTTTAATTCAAAAGTATTTAAAAATTCATAAAATTCATATTTTGACTTTTATTAATGTTTTAAGCTATAAAAGTGTTTTAGTGTAATTTATTATAAATTTTAGAGTGTCATTACAATTTAAGGAGTGTATAAGATTTTCGGTTAGGTTGGTCGTGTGCGAGAATCATTTTGAGTTGCGCGATTCCGGAGAGAGTGAGTACGCAGTGAGTAGTTGATATTAGGTTTATAGTGTTGTAGCATAGATATTATGTTCTAACAAATAAATTTTCAATCTAGGTTTATTCAAAGGATTATTCATCGGGGTTGTATAGCATTGCTTAGTTTGGACCGAGGTAAGGATTTTTTCTCCGAACCCCAATTCATCGTTCTGATTTCAAGTGCTTTATTATAACAGTCTTTCAAACTACATTGAACTTTGATTTTTATGATTGATATAAAAGTGTTTTCAAACTGCTCATGAAATCCTAATTTGAGCCGTTTAGCGATCGTTCAAAATTTTGATTCATACTTATCTGTTTATTGACTCAATCATCGTAAAATATTTTCAATTCTATTTATTGCTTCTCAATGTTGATATGAGTTAGTAATCTGGGAGTTCTAAGGATGGTCTGTATTGTTGGAGTTAAAAGGATGGTCTGTTAGTTGGGTTAAACTAATACCTAGATGGACTAGTTAGTGTACATATGTATATGTAAATCGTATCGAGCATTGCCGGGGTGACTTTGCTATGTTGTACTGCTCATGTTGAATGTTTCCTATTTCTATTTTCTGCACCTGAATGTTTTAAAATGATTATTGATTTAAGGGATTGAGTTGATACTCATCCCTATATTTATATTGAATTGAAATGATGTGGTTTTCTTTGAAAACCCTTTTAAAATTATCATTTGATTGTATATAGAAAATCATTTGAATCGTTTTGTCTCTCCGTTTTAAAAGTTGTCATTGGTTTACCTGTAAAATCGTCCGTATCGTTTTCTTATTTTTAAAGCATCGATCAACCTTACTGGGCTCTCGAAAGCTCGCTCTCCTTTGACTTCCTTTCCACATGTGATAAGCAGCATTAAGTTACCCAAATAGGGATTAGAGCCGAGCGAACCGAAGAATTTAAATTTAAGTTTAGTATTGATCGTTAGGATCCCTGCGTGGGTGAAACGTTATTGTTTAAATTTTCTTAGACTTAGATTTGGTATTTCAATTATGACAGCTGATTGAGAGTATAGTTTGATTGACGGATAGTTGCTCTGACAGATTGGTTGCATTTATTTTGTTGTGTATGAGGGTTTTATTGCCTCGGTGCTTACGATCGCTTGAGTGTTAACGTTCCGGATTTTCGGGATGTTACAGGCCTTATAGGCTGAGCAGGGAGATCAACATGATGATGTTCCAAATCCTAGGTTTCTTATTTTCTGTTTGTTCGGCCTTATGTAACGAGAAACAATGTTAAATTTGTCTAAGTAATTGATGCCCCCTAGATAGGCTTTATCAATACATTTATATAAGAATTGATGGGGTCAAATGGCTTTTTTAATTTTTCCTCGAAATGCCCTTTTCCATTGAAGTTTTCGTAAAATATAAGGGGTGCTTTTGACTTATATATATATTTTTCCCATAAAATACCCTTTTTGGATAATAGTGTTATTGAAAACTACGGGTGTTTTTGACTTTTCATAGGATATTAAGCTACTTTTCTTAAAATATCCTTATTGGAATATATGCTTTTGTTTGAGTTAAGGATTGTTTTGAATTTTAATAAAGAACAAACGGGAAAATCCTATAAAAAAAGATAACCATTTTGGATTAGAGTATTGTAAAATAAGGGTGTTTTTTGACTTCTCATAGAATATCAAGAATTTTTCTTAAAATACCTTTTTGGAATATATGCTTTTGTCAGAGTTAATGGTTGTCTTGATTATTAATAAAAAACAAAGAAAAATAATATTATAGTATAAAATCACCCTTGAACTAGTGCTGCATACTCTCTGAACATCTTTACTAAAAAATCATATCAAAACTTACATCCATTCACGTTAAAATCAAACCGCGCTATAGCTATTACATCTTCTACATCAAATTTGATCAAAGAAAACAACTTGCATATAACAAAGTTTTTTATACTCTTTAAATTATTGTGAATGTATAAAGATTTCAATAAGAACATATTACTATGCTGAAGCTACCGTAAAACTGAAGTTTATTTCTAGATTTTAAGTACATACATATTGATATAATGAAACTATCATAAAGCTGGAGTTATCTAGGTTTTATTAAATACATATATAAACATGACTTTTAAGAATAGCTATATCGAACCATTTTGCTCCTAATTATTATTTGCTTTCATGGCAAATAAATAATCCTCAATTCGTATTGCAGTACAAACCGTTCTTTGCATGATACATGATTTTTGTCTTTGTATGTTCTACTATAAGCCAGAATACCATATATTTCCATGATAGCATGTGTTTCATATGGTTATTGTCTTTGCGTAGTCCACTCTCATGGGTGATAGGATTAGCTAAAGTTCAATTGATAAAGACTCTAATTTATTCGAACTCGAATGCTTAATACTTTTTTCTAGCTTGAAAACTCTCAAGTTTTGATACGCAAGGGGTTTAAATGACTAAACAATTTTTTTTCTTAAAATATCCTTTTAAAAATTAAAAGGTTTTTATAAATTAAGGGTGTTTTCCACTTATAAAGGGTGAGGATAAATTATAACCTTTTTGGCTAAGTTTAAATATATTCCACTAAATAATTTAAAAGTTCACTAATG
This sequence comes from Escallonia herrerae, assembly GCA_033070095.1. Taxonomy (NCBI): domain Eukaryota; kingdom Viridiplantae; phylum Streptophyta; class Magnoliopsida; order Escalloniales; family Escalloniaceae; genus Escallonia; species Escallonia herrerae. The sequence continues at coordinate 14,476 of JAVXUP010005040.1, read as the reverse complement.
TATCTTTTAGGCCTTGTTTGTTTCACGCAAATTATTTTTCGCATTTTCTGTTGTTTGGTGCAAGAAAATTATTTTTCGAAAAGGGTTATTTTTTGGTATTTGGTGCATGCATAAGATTTTTTAATGAAAAATGATTTCCAATCACATTTATTTTGAAGTACAAAACAACGAAAAACCACTTACTGATTAAAACTTGGTAATTTATTTTCAGAACCACTGAACACACATACCCACACACACATGCACATCCTCAACACACACACGCCCGCGCGCGCGCGCACACACACACAAAAAAAACACACACACCCCTCACCCACCCACACACACACACCACCACACACAAACGCCTGCCCCCACACACACACCCCTTCCCACCCCACCCCACCACACATACCCCCCACCCACGCACCCACACACACCCTTACACACACATACACCCCAAACCACACACACCACCCACCCCCACACACGCTCCCCACCCACCCACACACACACACCCCTCACCCCCACACACCACACACCACACACATAACCCACACCCACCCACTACCTACCCACCCACACACACACACCCCTCACCCCCACACACCACACACCACACACATAACCCACACCCACCCACTACCTACCCACACACCCACACATACAAACACATATCAATGCCCAAACAACGAAAATGATGAAAAACATATCTATTTTTGGTAAAAATACTTGTATCATTGCACGACACCTAGATAGTGAAAATGAATTCGTGAAAATATTTTCAGGAACTGCAATTTTTCAGAAAGCATATTCTGGAAATCATTTTTCGTGAAACAAACATGGCCTTAGTAACAAAAAAGTAAGAATATAACCAAACGGTGAGATCTAGCCCCACGGTATAAGGATGATCCCAAAGGGTTAAATGGCTAAACAATATTTCGTTAAAAATATCCATCTTAAATTTAAAAGGTTTGCAAAAATTAAGGGTACTTTTGACTTTTAGAAGTGTGAGGCTAGATTATTATATTTTTGGCTAGATTATTATATTTTTGGCTAAATTAAATAATTTGTCACTAGAGAAGTTAAATGTTCATTAATGTATCTTTTAGTGACAAAAGAGTAAGGCTTTGATTAAAACGGGTGTGAATCCAGCTCAACTTTTAACAATTCTGGCTAAATTTAATATTTTGTTGCTACAGAGGTCAAAAAGTTCACTAATGCATTTTTAGTGACAAAAGAGTATGAATTTAACTAAAACGGGTGGGTCCTGCCCCACATTATAAATTTGATCCCAAGGGGACTTTTTTTTCTTCCTTTTCTTTTGTGGAAGAATCAGAATTACAATTTATATGGCCTCGTCAATATGGAGATCCAAGGGGTTGAATTGCCAAATATCATTCCCAAAAAAATACCCTGTTATAGATTTTTTATTGCTTAAAATGCCCTTTTATATAGGTTAGAGTTTGTTTTAAATTTAGGGTGTTTTTTACTTTTAGTATAGTATTATGCCTCTTTCTCTAAAATAACCTTTTTGTGTCTCATAGCGTTATGAAATTATAAGTACTTTTTGACGTTCTTTCATTAAAGTAACTTTATAAAATTTTAGAGTTTGTTAAAATTAAGGATGCTTTTTGATGGTTAAAATTCTCATAAAAAGCAATTTAATTTATATCCATATAAAGAAGTTTCAACTTTTCTCGTATAGAGATATTTTTACAGACAAAAAACTTATAGACAACCGAGTTACACAATTTTTACAGACAAACAATTTGCAATCAAGTTACCGTGAGCTTGGGATTGTAGATGAGCTCTATATGTATCTTATTAACAAATATGTCCAAGAAGTTATCTTTTCATAGTTTAATACTTAGTAAGCTAGACTTGAAATACGAAATTTGCAAGTGTAATAACTTACTCAACTACATAAACTTCAGGACACAATAGCACACATTCACCTTCGTAATAAATGAGCATTAGAGACACGTCATTACAAGCTTAGACATAAGAGCAATGCTTATATAGTCATTGAGACCATATTATCAGGAATTCTTTTCTCACTCATTTATGTATTTGAAACCTATCAGAAAGTCCGATTATTTTGGTAATCAATTACAATGTTTATAGCTAAATTTAAATAGGGTTAAATGCACTTTAGTACCCCAAAAGTACATGAAAATCTCACTCAAGGACCCAAAAGTTAGATTTTTACATTTAAGGCTTTGTAGTTTTAATTAGGCCTAGTAAGTACTTCTGTCCAAATCCTTAACGCTCTAGGCAAAATCGACAGGGGCAAATTTATCAAGATAGGTTTTCTTTTTTCAAACCCTAATTTAAAAACTCATCTGGTCAACGACCCAAACCTTTCAACTACCCAAATCAAACTCCAATATTGCAACCCTAAATCCAATACTGCAAAAACCTTAAATCTTCATTGAAGAGACGACTGAAAACCTGATCGAGGACCTAATCTAATAACGTTTTGGGAAATAAGGAGCATTGATGAGTACGACTATGGGCAAACCATTGTAAAGTAAGTGTGATTTGTTGAAGAACTCTGCTTTTATGTTTTTGCTCATTACAATTTTACATATACGAGTAATGTATATGCATGTTGACAGTGATACAAGATAATGAGGATACTTTAATCAAACTGAAATAATAATTTTTTGTTTTATGCATGGATGTATATTATGTTTTACTGTGTTAATGGTGGCCCATTTGTATAATTCTTTTATGCAGACAACGATTCCACCTTCTTTCCTATAAAATTGATGCTTGGAGGTTGTTTCTACATGAGACCACACAAAGTTTATGACCCTTGCCATGTTAGATACTTGACTATTGTGATGCTGAATGCAGGTCAATGATTGAGCTAGGTAAAATGGCAACTGAAATTGGCCGGTCTGGTTTTATGAAATTTTATTACAAAATATATATGGAAGGACTTAGAGTTCTGGTTAGTTAGAGTGCATACTGATGGTTAATTAGTTCAAATGTGGCGCTTTATACCTGACCGCAAGGAGATTGAAATGTATTTGGAAGAATTGGATAGGGACATAATGTTGTATGAACTTTATGACTCTGAACTTTTTGAGGTAAATGCTCTATCTGGTAGAAGAAATCAAGTAGTCATAGAAAATCTTTTCTTTCAGGTTAGATGCAAATGGTAGTGTTATTTTTTATGGGACAGTTGGTTTTTATTTAGGTGGAGTAAATACCCAAACTCAATCTAATGTTATTGACAGGAGAGATAATACTGAGATACCTCTAGGCAGTGAAACAGAGAGTGACGGGGCTGATAGGGGAGGGAATGCTGAGATGCCTATAGGGTGTGAAATAGAGAATGGCATGGCTGATAGGGGAGGGAAAGTTGAGATGCCTATAGGCAGTGAAACAGAGAGTGAAATTGCTTATAGCCCTCCTACTGAGTATGGTTCTGAGTTTGATGACTTGTTATTTGAGACCAATGTGGAAAATGAGGTGGATGATGAGACTTTTTTAGGCCAACAAATGTATGAAGGTGGTGCTCATGCTACTTTAAATGTGGAAGCAGATAGTGATAAGCTGAGTGATAGATCTTATGAACAAGTTGATGACAGTGAGTTTGGTTCTGAGTGTGATGACTTATCATCTGAGATAAACATAGACAAAGAGGCAGAGTATGGTGGTTCCCAAGCTAGAAAGGGGAATGAGAAAGGGAAGGGTGTCATGGGGGATAAAGATTCATCTCATTAACAGATCATGATTGTTTCTTTGATGGACATATACATCCTGCATGCGGTTCATCTATGGATGAAGCAATAGAAGAAATGGATTTTGGTGAGTTTCGTGCCGAGAGCTCCATGGAGCATCCAAAATTTGATTTGGGAATGATGTTTAGTGACCATATAGAGGAAAGAGAGGCAATCAAGATGTATGCAATGAGAAAAGGAAGACCAATCGAGTTCTTAAAGAACAATAGATGGAAACTTGGAGCATGTTGTAAACTAGAGATGACTATGTGTGTATATATATATATATATATATATATATATATATATATATATATATATATATAGGGGGCCGATCCACACCCACCGGTGGAGAAATAACAATTTCTCCACCGAACCGCAGGTAAGAGCAGCGGTTGGGCCACGTGGCGCAAAAAGTGTACGGCCACTGCATTAATGGCAAAAAAAGCACGAGAAATGCCACGAGAAACGGTGAGAAAATGGCGAGATAGAGAAAAAGGACACCAACCGCATGCACAACCAGCGGTTGGCATTAATATGCCTGCCACGTGGCGTCCCCCACCCCTGCCACGTGGCCCAACCCCATGGCCCCTGCCACGTGGCGTCCCCTCCCCCTGCCACGTGGCCCACCGGCGTGGCCAACCGGCGGTATTGGCGATGGCCCTGCCACGTGGCGTCCCCTCCCCCTGTCACGTGGCCCAACCGCTGGAGGTACCCGCGGTTGGTCTCCCGCCCCTGCCACGTGGCGTCCCCTCCCCCTACCACGTGGCCCAACCGCCGGTACCACCCGCGATTGGTCCCCTCCCTCTGCCACGTGGCGTCCCCTCCCCCTGCCACGTGGCCCAACCGCACCTACAACCCGCGGTTGGTCCCCTCCCTCTGCCACGTGGCGTCCCCTCCCCCTGCGGTTGGCATTATTGCCTTCCGTGACCCCACCCCCCTTGCCCCCCCCACGCGTCACCCCCTTGCCCCCCACCCCGTGGCCCCCACCCTATGTCCTTTTCCCCCACCCGTGAACCCCCTCTTCCCCCACGTGTCATTACCACCCTACCCCCCACCCCCACGTGTCATTCCCCCCTCCCCCTCCCTGCTGTTCACTCACGGTTCTTCCCTTCCTCTCTCACTTTTCTCTCTATAAAATCCCTCCTCCCCGAATCATTTTTTCCACCCTCCTCATTCTCCCTATCTCACCTACATACAAACAAAAAAAATTTACGCTAGAAGATCGGTGGATAACCGCTAGAAGATCGGTGGATTTTTCTTGAAATATATCAAGTTAAAACAAGTAAGTATTTTTCAATTTGTTCTTACCAATTGATTGTTTAAATTGTGTTACGCTTAAATTGTTCTTACAATAGTCTAAAATTCGTGTTTAGGGCGTCAAAATTACGTTTTGACAAATCGGGGTATTACATTCGAAAAATTCCAAAATAGCGATTTTTTAGGGCGTCAGAAATAGAATTTTTCACGAATTTATAAAAAATAGCTAGAGCTAGATTTTGCCAAAGTACGAAACAGAGACCCTAGTTATTTTCAAAAGATCTGTATCAGGTAAAAATTTCAGATTTTTCCAAAGACTGGAAAGGGGTTAACTGATACACGCAACCTTGTAACTTTGCAGTGTAATTTAAAATATCAAGCCAGCGCGATTTCGCGCGAAACTTTTATGAGAACCCTAGGGTGTTGGGAAGTTCCATTCCCCAGGAATTCGGGCCATTCCGAAGCCGTTAGCTAATTTTTTGGCCGAACGGGCTTTTAAGCGCTCGATCCGGACACCGGTTCGGGATTTTTAGGCGAAAAATCCGTAAAATACTTTTTAGATCAAGAATGAACTCAGGAAGCTTAAAATAGCATTTTAAAGCACTTTTGATATTTTCTGAAGCCAGGGGTATTTTGGTAATTTGCCACCCCGAGAGGGGTATTTTGGTAATTTTCCCGAAAAAGTTTTTCAACGGACTTTTAAGTCCAGAAATGTAAGTAAAACGCCTGAAATGTTGTTTTGCAGCTGATTGCGGGGCGTAATTGTCGCTAAAGGTGAAAACTTAATTAGACAGTTTTTCACGAATTTATAAAAAATAGCTAGAGCTAGATTTTGCCAAAATACAAAACAGAGACCCTAGTTATTTTCAAAAGATCTGTATCAGGTAAAAATTTCAGATTTTTGCAAAGACTAGAAAGGGGTTAACTGATACGCGCAACCTTGTAACTTTGCAGTGTAATTTAAAATATCAAGACAGCGCGATTTCGTGCGAAACTTTTATGAGAACCCTAGGGTGTTGGGAAGTTCCATTCCCCAGGAATTCGGGCCATTCCGAAGCCGTTAGCTAATTTTTTGGCCGAACGGGCTTTTAAGCGCTCGATCCGGACACCGGTTCGGGATTTTTAGGCGAAAAATCCGTAAAATACTTTTTAGATCAAGAATGAACTCAGGAAGCTTAAAATAGCTTTTTAAAGCACTTTTGATATTTTCTGAAGCCAGGGGGCATTTTGGTAATTTGCCCCCCCGCGAGGGGTGTTTTGGTAATTTTCCCGAAAAAAAGTTTTTCGGTCCAGAAATGTAAGTAAAACACCTGAAAGGTTGTTTTGAAGCTGGTTTGATGGGCGTTAGGGTGACAATGAACCCCCGGGGGCTATTTTGCTAATTTTACATTACACAAATTTTTAAGCTTAAAATAACTTTTAGTTCAGGAAAGGGTGTGAGACACCTGAAAAGTTATTTTAAAGAGTGAATTCAGGAAGCTTAAAATCCCATTTCAAAGCACTTTTCAGATTTTTTTTGTCAGGGGGCATTTTGGTAATTCGCATCCCCGATAGGGGTATTTTCGTAAATTTGCAGCGTTAAGTTTTTCAAAGGATTTCTTAGTCCAGAAATGTAAGCAAAGCACCTGAAAGGTTGTTTTGAAGCTGATTTGGGGCGTTAGGGTGATAATGAACCCCCGAGGCATTTCGGTAATTTGCCGCTCATCGGGGGCTATTTTGCTAATTTTACATTATACCAAATTTCCCGAAAGACGGTGGTTTAAATAAATTTTATTCTTCTTTTATTTAAATTTATGACTTGTTGAGAATGATATAATTTTTATTTTTTAGATTTCAGTATAAATATGGATGCAACTGGAGGAAATAATTTTTGTGAAGGTTCTGATCCACCTTACGTTGGTCAAGTTTTTCAAGCACTGGACGAAGTTGAAGCATACTATAGAGCATATTCGAAAACGATAGGTTTCGGTATTAGAACTAAGACGACTAGAAAACGGGCGAATACAGATCAAATTTGTGCAAGACTATTTGAGTGTCATAGAGGAGCACCGCATGTAACTCCGGTCGTTCGGATCAGTGACGAAGGGACAACAAGACAAAGAAAACGGGACACATTTCCGGGTACCGGCTGCAAGGCCCATGTGTATGCAGTACACCGAAAAAATGAAAACCATTGGGTTGTCACAGGAGTGGAGTTGAGCCATAATCATCAGTTGATGACCCCCAGTAAGATTGGTCAAATTCATCAACACCGAGAAATAAGCGCGGCACACAGACAACTAATTTTTACAATGGCCGAGGCTAAAATTCCACCTTCTAAGATGATGGGGGTTTTCTCAAGCCAGGCTGGGGGGATTGACAAGTTGAGTTTCAACGAAGTAGACCTTCGAAATGAACTTCGTGCTCAGAGGAGAGAGTCTTTCGGTAAGAGTGATTCTCAAACTACACTTGATCTCTTCAGGTCCCTTCAGAGTGAGAATTCTGGATTTTTTTACAGTCTCCAACTGGATGATGAGAACCGCATTAGTACTATATTTTGGGCGGACCCCCGTTCTAGAGCTGCTTACCAAAATTTTGGGGATGTTGTGACGTTTGACACCACATACCGCACCAATAAGTACTCTATGCCTTTTGCTCCGTTCACCGGGGTGAACCACCACTATCAGTCAATCTCGTTTGGCTTTGCCCTGCTTAGGGATGAGACGGAGGAGTCATTTACGTGGTTATTTGAAACGTGGCTTCAAGCAATGTATCATATTCCTCCAAAGACCATCATCACCGACCAAGATCTGGCAATGAAAAATGCAATCGCTAAGGTCCTTCCAGATACTCACCATGGCCTGTGCACATGGCACATAAGCAACAAATATCCCGAACGGCTTCACCATGTATATGCAAACCATCCGTCATTCAAGACTGACTTTAATACATGTGTGAAGAAATCGTTGACGGTAGACGTGTTCGAGGAGAGGTGGGCCACGTTAATGGATACTTACTATTTGCACAATCACGAATGGTTACAATCGTTGTATGAGATCAAGACACAGTGGGTCGGTGCCTACACCAAGAAGTTTTTTGCAGCCGGAATGACTACGACCTCGAGAAGCGAAGCTATGAATTCATTCTTTGATGGGTACGTAGGCCAGTCTTCAAGTATAGCGGAGTTCGTACTAGAGATGCAGAAAGCCGTTGACAGGCAATTGTACCGTGAGAGAGAAGCCGACGCGGCTACAGTTTGCAAAGAAAGAGCTATACTACTTTATTCACCTTTAGAGGCTCATGCGGCTCAAGTCTATACCAAGGAAATGTTTCGACAGTTTCAAGAGGAACTACTAAAGTCGAATCAATATGGCATGACAAAGTTGCACGAGTATTCCACCAGAGATATCAAGGTTTATGCTTTGACAAATGTGACGAACTTCGCCAATCCGTGCTCTTCGTCGGCTCCGAGGACCAGACGACATTTTACCGTAGCAGTTTGTAAGGACACCGGGTTGGTTAATTGCAACTGTCAACTGTTTGAGCATAAAGGTATACTTTGTCGACACGCGTTGAGGGTTTTGAGCGCCAAGAATGCTAGTGAAATCCCTCCACCGTATATCTTGGAACGGTGGACGAAGGAAGCCAACAGAGTCCACGGTCACATTCCTTACGTGCCCAATGTTTCAGTTGATTTCGAGCAATCTGAGACGCTGCGATATAATCACCTTTGTAACATCATGCACGGTTTATCAATGGATGCAGCGTCGACATTTGATGGGTACAGGTATCAAGTTGAAGCAGCCGCACGGGATAAGGCTAAGCATGCACAGTTTAGGATGGCATTACCAGAAACTGTGGACACTCCGACTACCACGCAACTCCAGGCGGTAGATTCAATCGAGCCAAACAGCCAGTCATTGACGGCACTGACCTACAAGGTGAGGAGGACGACATTTTTGATCCAATTATTTCTCAAACAAAAGGGCGAAAACGAGCAATACGCATGAAGAATCCGATTGAAGAAGCAACGGGTCAAAAAAAATTACGAAAGTGTGCGTTGTGTAATAAGATGACTGATCATGACAAGAGAAACCATTATAAAGTGTTAGGTATCGAACCTGGCAGTATGGTCGAGGAGGACGATGATGAGGAAGAGTGTTAGGGTTAATGTTTCAGTTGTATAAATTGAACTTATATAATGTTTAAATTTGTGATTTGGTTTGTGCAATCTTTAATTTGTGATTTGGTTTGTGGATTATTGATAGTTTTGGTAACTCCGTTTTCGGGCACACTTTAGGCCCCATTTGATAGCTTCCGAAAAAAGTTGTAATTTTTTTTGTCACTTTTTTTTCCGCTCATTGCACTTCAGGCACGCTAGTTAGCCCATTTGTAAGACTTTCGGCGAAAAACGAGACACATTAATTTTTGAGTTTTCCTAGGAAGGGCCTATTCGGGCACACTTTAGGCCCCATTTGATAGCTTCCGAAAAAAGTTGTAATTTTTTTTGTCACTTTTTTTCCGCTCATTGCACTTCAGGCACGCTAGTTAGCCCATTTGTAAGACTTTCGGCGAAAAACGAGACACATTAATTTTTGAGTTTTCCTAGGAAGGGCCTATTCGGGCACACTTTAGGCCCCATTTGATAGCTTCCGAAAAAAGTTGTAATTTTTTTTGTCACTTTTTTTCCGCTCATTGCACTTCAGGCACGCTAGTTAGCCCATTTGTAAGACTTTCGGCGAAAAACGAGACACATTAATTTTTGAGTTTTCCTAGGAAGGGCCTATTCGGGCACACTTTAGGCCCCATTTGATAGCTTCCGAAAAAAGTTGTAATTTTTTTTGTCACTTTTTTTCGAATGCCGTCATATGAAAGGTATATTCGCGCACATTTTAGCGCCAAATTCAAGCATGCGAAAAATTATGTACATTTCTTTTTGGTACAGTTTTTTGTAACATCACAGCAGCTAGCCACGCACGTCAGGATAATGGTAATGAAGGCGTCTAGCTTCATTCTTTTTCAGCTCCCAGGCTATCCTATACCTAAACGTCAAGGCATCCTTCCTAGTCCACGAGGAGTGTTTGAGCACTTCCGAGCGAGCAATGTAGTCCATGTACTTGAGGACGTAAATCCCGCAATCGTGACCGTTATATTGCTTTGGTCGGTCCTTTATCATCACGACCGTCCAAGGGTCACCCTGTGGCCGTCCGCATGCTAGCGAGAGGACAGTAGTCTGCATCCAACAATAAAAACGAGAATCAAGCCTATGAGACAAGAACAATATACTATGAGCCAAGGTCAAAAAATAAATACTAACCACTAAAGTGATGTACTCGTTGTACATCTGTGCCAGCAGCTGTCCAGGCTCGTCCTCCCTTAGGCTATCGTATATGTGAACCGTTCTGAACGCTGGATGGAGAACTAATAGGAACCAGTGGTTTGCATGATGACAGGGTATCATGATAAGGTTCGCATCAGCAGCGGGACATTGATAGTCTGCGTTCATCATGCCTAACACGTTTCGACCTGGTTTCCACTTACTCCTGCCGCCCCCTCGCCTCCATTCTGTGAATTCTCTCACCGTTAATTCCACAAAATGAGTGGGATACATGTTAAGCTTCAGATATTCAGAACGGTTAAAACGTTGCTCTCTAATCCGGAGCAGTTCTATGTAAGCGTTCATGACAAAATTTGAAAGATCTGTCTCCGGCGCCAACGTTCTGATATCCTCATGACCTAGGAATGTCGCAAGGGGAAAGTCTGCTGAATTGACAGGCTCATGCCCGAAGTAGTGCCGGTCGATCCAAGCCATCTTGTCCGACCTCAATGGCTTCGTCGCTTGTCCTTTGTCCGACCGAAAGCTTGGGCGCGAGGCCTGGATTCCTACTTGGGGAAGCTGACTCTGGCACTGAGAGTCGTATGCGTTTGGAGGCAAGCGACTATATGGCTCCCATACCTGACTCTGGGGCTGATAGTCGTACGCGTCAGGAGGAGGGCGACCAGACGGCTCCCACACCTGACTCTGGGGCTGATAGTTGTACGCGTCAGGAAGAGGGCGACCAGACGACTCCCACACCTGACTCTGGGGCTGATAGTCGTACGCTTCAGGACGAGGGCGACTAGACGGTCCCCTTCGTAACCCCGGTACGCAAGACTAAAGTTTTGAACTTCAGTCTTGTACTTCTCAATGGACCTCTTGAGATTGTCAGGAGCCTGCGCGACAAACCAGTCAAACGACTCCAGCTGCTTGAACACCTCAATGCCCTGGTCAACCTAAAAAACATGCATAGAAAATATGGCTAATCATATTTGACAAATGGTCGATAAGGTGCGCAAATAAATTATCAAACAACACTAGCATGACTTACAATGGCCAATGCCCAGAACTGGTCATAGACCTCACGTGGCGCGTACGATGTCTTCTTCACCTGGGAAGGGCGATTCACCCTCGTGCGCGTCACCCTGAGAAACCACTGTAAGTATTCCTCAGTACTAATGCCGTCGTGCTTCAGCGATACAAGGCTATCATACGTTTCCTGCCAGGTATTCCACTGGTGCACCTCGTCACCCAACAAAATCAAGGCATCAGCCACCTCGAAGTTCGGCCCTCGACCACCCCTGTATGGCCGCATGTCTACAGCGGGTTTTGGTATCCCTTGTGGACAGCCAGCTTGCTTCATAGCTCGATCGGGCATCTGAAACTCACATTCTTCGAAGTGAATGAGCGGCACCCGAACCAAACCTGCCAGCACGTACGACACCGGAAGTTGCCAACACCACTCATCCAACAGATGCATCACCTTGCCATATGGCTGCCACGTCACCTGGGATGCATCTAGTATCTCTAGTTCCCCCCGATAGAACTTTAGATGGTGGTGAGGGTCTACCCGTCTCCTCCTCCGGTTGGTCGTAGGCCCCCAGGCCCACACCCTAGGCCACGTCTCATCGGAATCTACCAACGGTTGTGGACGACCCATGGGTAGCCTCTCGTAAGACCAAACCTGTGAATGCAAACATTATATGGAATTAGTAATTAATCCCGAATATATTGACTAAGGATCCTACCAAGAAAATAAATGCTCATACCTGTAATAGAGTCAGGCAGGCGGCAATGGACTTGGCACCGTTTCTCGTAGCCTTATGCAGTGCTCGATATAGGTGCGCAAGGACAGCTGAACCCCACGAATAGGAGTATACCTCCTCAAGATCCTCCAAGAACACCATATACTTCGGATGCACCGTGTTTTTCGAATGCGTCGGAAGTAATATAGCTCCAATAATATACAGAAGGAATGCCTTCGTATACGTCACGAAATCTTGAGGAGTGTATTCATCCGGTAGCACGCCGTACTGCTCTCTCAGCCATTTAAGCTTGACGCCGTTTGTTGTAAGCGCTGCCCTTGGAATTCCCGGAAAATACTGCATAGCCATATTCGCTATGGATGCAGACGGCACGTTCAAAGTAACGGGTCTGCCGTGACATGGGATTCCAAGTATAAATCCGACGTCCTCTAACGTAACAGTCATTTCACCAAACCGGAAGTGAAATGAGTTCGTCTCGCTCCTCCATCGTTCAACTAGAGCGGATATAAGGCAATCGTCGTGTCGAGACCATTTCCCGGGATCGGTGAACAGGGTTAAATTTTGACGGTGTAATAGCTGTATTTGTTCCTCGTTTAGTACCCACTCTTCAAGGTGCCTTGTGCTTTGAATTGTTTCCAAAACACCCCTATCGACACCGTCAAATACGTGCCTCGCGACGTGGTCATCGTCATCGTATAGGATTGATGTATCATGAGGTCCAGAGCTGAAATTCATACCTTTAAGAACAAAATATAATTATAAACCAACTTAGCGTCCATAATATCCATAATATTTACATTCCAAAACTATAACTGGATCTTTAACCTAGCTTACCAACACATTAGCAATAGTCATTATTTCAATGTATTAAAACAAATCCTCAATTCCCACCACTCCGAACGCTTAATTACGCTAGTTCCCACTGAATTTAGCGCCAACGTGGTTATATAGCAATATATAGCCCGATGGCCCCTACACCTCCAACACCTCAAAACCGCTTTAAAGTCAAGTTTTTAAATGTATTACGTCAATTATATACCAAATATATCAGGAAAAATTTTAAAGGGGGCAAGTTACCAAAACACCCGCTACTTATGCAAAATATCCCCTGGCAGTCATCGCCGGTGCGTCACAAGGTTCAGAACATCTGGAACAAAATAAGTTTTCGGGTGGTATGGTAAATTTTAAGCTGGATCCTTCCTAGCAAAATAGCCCCCGATCAGCGGCAAATTACCGAAATGCCCCTGAGCGTTCACTATCACCCCAACGCCCCCGAACCAGCTTCAAAACAACATTTCAGGTGGTTTACTTACATTTCTGGACTAAAAAGTCGTTTGAAAAACTTGGCACGGGAAAATTAAAACACCCCTTGGCGCGGGAAAATTACCAAAACACCCCTACGCGCGCCACGTCAGCTTCAAAACAACATTTCAGGTTTTGTAATTATATTTCTGGACTAAAAAGTCCGTCAAAAAACTTAGCACTGTAAAATTACCGAAATACCCCTCTCGGGGCGGCAAATTACCGAAATGCCCCTGGCATAAAAAAATATCAAAAGTGCTTCGAAATGCTACTTGAGGCTTCCTGAATTCATTCTTGACATAAAAAGTATTTTACGGAGGTTTCGCCCAAAAATCGCGAACCGGTGTCCGGATCAAGCGCTTAAAGGGCCGTTCGGCCAAAAAAATAGGTAACGGCTTCGGAATGGCCCGAATTCCTGGGGAATGGAACTTCCCAACATCCTAGGATTCTCATAAAAGTTTCGCGCGAAATCGCGCTAGCTTGATATTTTAAAATACACTGCAGAGTTACAAGGTTCCCCGTATCAGTTAACCCCTTTCCAGTCTTTGGAAAAATCTGAAATTTTTACCTGAGACAGATCCTTTAAGAATAACTAGGGTCTCTTTTTTGCATTTTGGCAAAATCTAGCTCTAGCTATTTTTTATAAATTCGTGAAAAACTGTCTATATTTGGCACCCTAAAAAATCGCTGTTTTGGAATCTATAAATGTAATACGCTGATTTGTATAAACCTAACATTGAATTATAAGGAAATTCAAAATACTTACTTGTTGTGACTTGATGTATTTAAAGAAAAAACTACCGATCTTCTAGCGGTTATCCACCGATCTTCTAGCGTAAAATTTTTTGATTTGTATTGTTATGGAGATTATGTAGGTGAGATATGAAGTACGAAGGAAGTTGGTAAAAGATGACAGAGTGCAGAAGAAGGGTTCGGGGGAGGGGATTATAAAGAGAGAAGCGAGGAAGAGAGAAGAAAAAAGACAGAAAAAAGTGAGGAAGGGTGGGTGTTTATGCGGTCAAAGGCTGCTGCAAAAAAAAAAATTTCGGCAGAAGGACACCACGTTGGGGCATCATGGGGGAGGGAAGGACGACACGTGGCATCGTGGGGAAGGACACCAGGTGGGGCATCACGCGGGG
>JAVXUP010005039.1:0-23047 GCA_033070095.1 Escallonia herrerae | reverse complement strand
TATACAATCTCTCAATATCTTTGAAATTTGGCTAATTTTTTATTCCTAAAAGTGTCCCAACTTTTCCTCATAGTGTATCCCTACCTCTGTATTAAGATTAAGATTAAGATATTCATTATAGTCCCATACGTTTCCTAATTTCTACATAAAACATCTGAACTTCTTCATGAAGTGTATGAGATGGTGTCAAGTACCCCTCCCCTCGAAACTGTCTCCAGTGCCTAACATTTTATTCTCCTTCAAACTCATGAACACATATTTTCTCATCTTGAAAACTCGTATCTTGCCCTTTGTCCATAGTCTTAAACTCTTTGGCTATAGCGATAGAACAATTCCATGCCCTCTCCCAATCTTCGTTCACGAAAAAATAAAGGACAATATGATCATCCCTCTGGCGGGAGCAAGATCACCTCGCCATGAGCGTTGTCATCCTCGCCAAACAAGAAACAAACCTCTCAGGCATTTGAAAAACACCTGAAGCTGCTCTTGCATCGCCTTCCAACACCAGTATCAGCATTAGAGAACTCAACCAACATGAAGGAATTTGTGTCATCCTATCTTCGATGTGAAAAGAGCTAGTCGAACGAGTTAGCCAGCACTGGTCATCCCATCTATCTAATGGATTTCAATCTCTATGTTTTCATGGGCTTCCATCTAAATTAAAGCCTGGTCAGCGCACACTGAGTGAGTTCAATATACTGAACTGCAGTATCTGTTGTTCAATAAAAGATTCTAATACTCGACATTCTTTACACCCTGAGTACCAGCTACATATCTCACTCAACGGGGTGAGTAGTCTGCCCACCATTAATTTACGTTTTCTTGTGGGATTAAATTAAGGGTCCTTTTGGGATGAATTTCATCAACGCAATCCTCTCAGTGACGGTACGCACTCCTCCGATAACTTTAATTTTCTCATAACCTTAAACCTTGGTAAACCCCGATGTTTAAACAAACCACACCACCAATATCTATAGAGAAGCTTGTCATCTAGACACTAGGGCTACGAATCACATAATCCTGGACTTAACAAATCTCTCCAAACCTTTATGGATACAGTCCTCACCATCAATGCCTGGATTGCACCACTGGTTGCATCTACTTGACCTGTCATGTCAAACTTCATGAAGACTCCATGCCATTCTCTGACAGTTGTGCCTCCTCACCATCATATCACCTTTGCTATCCTCCACCCCTTATTCCCGTCTCCCTGTACTCCGGTTGGCCTTGGCACGTGCTCCTTCACATGGTGTCCCCCCAGGTAACACGCTGCTCTCCCCACATTCATCTTCTCCTTAAAATCAGTCTACTTGCTCCCCACCCCCAGCCCTCCCCACCTTATCCTCCCTTCCTACTACTTCCCCTCATGCCCCTCCATCTCAAACTCATCACATGGTTCTTCGCCCCAAACCTAAACCAAAACTGCCCGAATTAGCCAATCACTATTCCAAACACCCACTTCTGCAAGCTCTTCTCTACTCTCAATCTTGATCTTAAAGCCACCTGATTTACCCAAGCCAATAAATCTCCTCACTGGCGTAATGCTTATGCACGATGAAATCAATGCTCTAATTGAAAATCAAACCTGGTCTCTCGTGCCTTTTGATGGCTCGATAAATGTCATTGGTTATAAATGGTCTTTTGCAGTAAACCAAACCCGATGACTCTCTCGAGTGCTACAAGGCCCACCTTGTTGCCGAGGGCTTTCACCAACAAAAAGCGTCAATTACACAGCCACGTTCAGTCCTGTCATCAAAGCTATAATAGTTCGTTTCATTCTTTCCTTTGCCCTCTCACGAAACTGGCCACTTCATCAACTAAATGTCTCCAATGCATTCTTACATGTTCTCCTTTCCGAAGAAGTTTACATGCAACAGCCCCTCGGATATCTTGATACCTCGCATCCTTCTCAAGTAAGCAAACTGCAAAAATCCCATACGACTTAAAAAAGGCCCCTCGTGCTTGGTTTCATTGTCTTTTCTGTCCTCTAAAATTGATCCCAGTTTATTCATCTTTCGCACCATCATCACACTCTTTACGTCCTTGTCTATGTTGACGATATAATACTTATCGGTATCTCCTTATCCCTTATTGCCATGCTCCTATCTGAGCTTCGTTGTACATTTGATATTCGTCACCTAGGCCACCTCAATTACGTACTTCCTTGAAATTGAGATTTACTACACACCATGTGGACTTATTTTATCCCACATCCCTACATCCTTGATCTTCTCCAAATAAGTGCCATGATAGAGGCCAAACCTCTTGCCACGCCACTCTCCATTTCACTCCAACCATTCACGTACACACTGGTTCTCTTCAATACCTTTCCATTATCTGACCTCAATTGATCATCACCGGATGGCCCTCAAACGTATCTTATGTTAATTACCTCAAAAGCACACTCTACCATGGCCAGTATTCTCACAAATCACCTAATCTCCCTCTCAACGCCTTTAGTGCCTACTGAGCGGGCAACTTCAAAGACCGCCGTTCCATCGATGGTTATGCAATTTTTCTCGATCCTAATCTTGTCACGTGGTCTGCCAAGAAACAACCAACCGTAGCTCACTCTTCCACTGAATCCGAGTACCGTGTTGTTGCTAACACCACTGCTAAACTTCTTTGGCTTTAATCTCTCCTCGCTAACTCGGTATTTCCCTCCCCAAACCCCCCACCCTCTGGTGTGATAACTTGGGTGCCACCTATCTTTCTGCCAATCCCATTTTTCATGCTTGAACGAAGCACATTGGAGTCGACTTTCATTTTGTTCGTGATCAAGTTTCTTAACATCTACTCCAAATTCGCTTCATTTCCACACATGGTCATATTGCCGACATCTTTACCAAACCCCTTTCCACTACACATTTCATCACCTCAAGCGATAAGCTTCAAGTCTGCTCTCACGAACTTTCAGGCCTATTAGAGATTCACCGTTACGGCTAGCCGTCAGCCCTAGCTGCACGCAGCCTGGTGATGATGTCAGCCCTAACCGTCAAACCCATCATCTGATCCTTTATTTAAATTCTTTACCAGATTTTCATTATTCAAATTCTAGTTTAACTTTTAATTGTAAATTCTGTTATAGATTCAAATACAAAATCAAGTGTAAATCCTATCCATGTAAATTCAAATGTAGATTTCTCTATATATAAATGAGATAATCTCTCACAACTTCTGCGAGATTCCAGAATAGTTATCTTCTCTTCTATACATACACCACTGACACATAGGAATTCAACAATTTTCTTCATCCACCTTCAATTACCATACCCCTTCTATTCGCAAATCAAATTATGCTTGATAGTAACGTCATTTTCAATTGCACCCATCTTATTTATATGCCGATGATCACGTATCATAGGAAACACTCCACACCAGCTTGAGTACGGATCAACTCTACACCCTTAGCACGATCTTTCCTTTTTCTGTCATACTTATTTGCGGCCAAATTTTCTCTGGGTTGTTGGCACCCACATCTAACTCACCCCCATTCTCTTGTACGTCTTGCTCACCACTAACTTCAGAACCACATCCCCTCATTTCACCACAGCCTCCCTAACTTCTCCCTCATCTGAACCACTAATTTCAGAACCAGCATGCTTCCTTCGGGTTAACAGGTGTTCAGAATGGTCTTTGTTTTCTTCATTATCCGTACATGAACGTCATTGGGTGCAAATTTGGACTTTCTAGGTGTGGAGCACAAATGATGGAACTTTCGAAAGACACAAAGTGCGCGTTGTTGCAAAAGGGCTTCACCAAGAACATGGCTAGGATTATTGCGAAACATCTAGTCCAGTAAGAAAACCACCAAAACTTTGCACTATTCCCACACTTGTCATGGCACATGGCTAGTGTAAAGATGGGGTCTACGGCTCTACCGTAGAGAATGCTCAAAAGGACTAGCCAAAGTAGGTACTAAGGAATTTCACTCATAAGGCCATTCATAAAGTTTCGCACATCTGATATGGGATATCACATTTTTACCTCCCTTATGCCTGAACATCCCCACTAAGGATTGAGGTTGATGGCCGTAGGCCCAATTGACGTACTCATGGGCATTGTCCGGCCTCAGTCGCTAAACCAATAATAACACTGAGCGGAAATTAAATCAACAGCCCAAAGCATTTGAAAGTAATTTAAAGATTTTCTCCATCTCTAACAGTTAATCCTTAAACACAATTGCAATGTTAAACAGTTCAGCTTAAACAATCAAAACTCCTCGATAAATCCATCACTGCTCGCTACCAATTAAACACTCACTTCTGAAAATTCCACTGCACTTTCAATCTGAAATGATAATATGGTATGAGCGTTAATGTGGTCAACAAGTAACCAGTGACAATTATCTGGACCAAACATGTCGGAAAGTACAGTCTACATATAATAGCAACTTACAAAAGCACTTCTTAGAGTTGCCGCTAAATCTCCTTTCAAGAGAATACTGTAAATCATTAAAAATACACTTCATGAATCATTATTTGGCCGGTTAATTATTTTCAACCATCCTACAAGCTGAATATCACTCACTCACTCACTCATTCATTCACTTTTGGCTCAACGTCTTCCTACAGAACGTCTAACCGGCCAACGTACAAGTCTACTGTTCACACTTATACACTATCCCCTTGCAAAGCCCGTTCGCTCCCATAATCCGACCAAGAGCTCTAAAAACGTTATCACTTTCAAACATTTTAAAAATTAGTTTCATTTACAAAATAACATTTATCGCTAAAAGGGTCACAGTAATATCAGTTTTCCACGCTTTACGCCAAATATATTTTTACATGTTGGTCCGAGTTTCTTAGGAAAGATAGTTGTCAATGACAACGTTAATAAACCACTCTTCAAAGACTTTGACATAAGATAACTTATACTATCATTGCATGCCAAATATATTTTTACATGTTGGTCCGAGTTTCTTAGGAAAGATAGTTGTCAATGTCAAAGTTAATAAACCACTTTTCAAAGACTTTGACATAACATAACATATACTATCATTGCATAAAACACTTGTTCGGAATCAAAGGTTATTACCTAAGAGCTAAACATTAAGTACCACCTCCGAAATGCCTTATTAAATTGGATTCATTCACAGTTCCATAAAACATATGACACCAGCACTTCAGCACTCCTTCAATTTCTCTTGGAAACCTTACACTGGTATTGTCCTCGTTTCAATTTACTCCTTCTTCACTTGTTATCTACTGCTTGCTCCCCTCCATAAAACTTCCATGCGCACACTGTCATTTACTCACTTCCCTTCTTTTTTTTCCCGTAACTTCTCTCTCTCTCTCTCTCTCTCTCTCTCTCTCTCTCTCTTTCTCTGTCTCTTACAAACACACACATGTGCCTGCTATTTTGTTTTTTGTTCAGCCTCAAATACACGACTCCTTTTGATCCTTTTCTATTTATTCCAATATACAGACATAATATAACTAGTTTTTGGAGTACATGCAGTACGTTTGCATGATAAAAATGCAAACATTAACCACATAACTAGGGGTTGTCAGCACAGGCAATACATTTACAATTAAGAAAAACATACACCAATCTAATTGATACAAACAATAAAAGGAACGCAAAAAGGAAAATTAGTTTACCGTGAAAGTGAAGGCTCTCTGCTGAGAGGGAAGAAGCAGTTAAAATGGAGGAAAAATAGTGGCTGGGTGGAGTGTTTGCATAAGGGAGACGAAGAAAAAGTTTTAATTGTAGTGGGATGGAGCGATTATTTATCAACGATTTCATTGATTTAAACTTAATGTGTTGTGAAGGGATATTGTTGAAACTTCAAAAAAGCTTTGAATGGATGCCCTCCCGATAACAGAATAGATTGATCACTACACTTCCTTCTTTCTCTTGAGTTAACATCCCCTCAGCATAATGTAAGTGTTATCTTAACTCTCCATTATCTCCCTCTATAACTTGCAAGTTACACTGATTCCTATCCCCAATTCCTTCAACCGTAACGTGCCCTAACTCTAGCGAGACTAATGCAACATGTACATTTCTTAACACCTAAGAAACTAACTGGTTACCTTATGTAAGGTATGGTGCCAACAAAACTCCATATTACACCAAATGTCCCCTATATAGAATTATTACACCACTGCCAATAACATAGTGACACCATTGGTTACTAAAAGAGTTCGAACACACGAAGATTGGACTCTAAATTACGAGTCCAAAGCCACTAGAAATTGAACCTAGGCCTAGATACTGGGCACTGCACTTACGCCGTGCCTCCTCATAATGTAGTTTCTTTGCCCGTTTCTAGGATTTCTGTAAACTAGCTTAATTAGCTGATTGAGTTAATATAGTCAATATTAGGATATTCTTATTTATCGTGCTTTTTGTTTAAACTAAAAGATTAGAGGATGGCTCTAAATTATTCCGGATTCCACTTATCAGGCGCGGGTCGTCACAGATTCCGTGGCTCTTCCTCTTGGCATCTATTACCTGAGTTCTTAGGCTGTTATCTACATTCATTTCCCCTACATGGTGGCACGACTCTCTTGGAATTGAGTGACTATCTATCTATTCGACACTTTTTTAAGTTTCTTTCATGAAGAAAATATCTGAAAGGGATGCTCTGGTGAAGGGACCAAGTTCCATTTTTTAGACCCCAAGGTTCCTGAGAAAAATGGTTTTAGGTTAAGGCATACATTTTCTGAGGCTCTTAACATTCCTTTTCATAGTGAACACTTGTTTCATGAGCCCTAACACTAGAAATCAAAATTTTCTACTCAATTCTGTGCTGCACATCTTAAATAATAACACACTTGAGCCGATATCTTCCAAGCAAGTTGAGATGATTGTGGTAGAATCTATATTGTCCTCGCTTAAAAGAGGAACTAGATTGTTGATTACAAACACGGGATGTTATAGAGAAGTGTTACTCGTGCCATTTGAGGCCGAAATGATTGAGTATTGGCTTGAAGGCGTCCGCTTATCTGTCTAACATATTATTTACCTTGGTGCTTCAAGGGTTTCACTCTATAGTTCTCATTTCTAGTACTTGTAGACACCTAGCATGCTGCTGCTTATTTTTTGGTTTAGCATGAGCTTCCTTAGTAGCAAATTTTATAGCATAGCATCAACTATGTTCCGCTGCAATTCCTCAACTCCTAGACCTTTTCTTCTTCAGCTTCATCTCGTAACCCTTCAGTCGTTTTTGTCTATTTTGCTCCGAAAACTCTTCGCAATGACTGGACAAAGCAGATCAACTCAGAATCCATCATCCAGTGATTCCTGAATCTTAGGGCGGCACTCCCAAACCAAAATTGTCCTAGAAACACGTAATACGTAAATCAAATCTGTTAATAAATTGGGTCAATGGACCCATTATCCGCCCACTAACAGATAATGTGTATTTGTTAGTCTGGATAATTACAGTTAATTAGAGGATATTTATCTCCTAAGTGTTTGAGGTAAATACATCTTTATCTCCTAAGAGTTGGAGGTAAAGCCAGTCTCTAATTGTATCTCTATATAAAGGCTAGAGATATCCCAATAAATAAAGGAAGTCATAGCAATAATCCCTCTCTCTATAGCACTCTCTCTAGAGCAATCACCAAGCTCTAGGATTTGGTTCGTGGACGAAGAACTCGACTCTAGTAGCCGTTTTCGTACCTGCGAAAAAGATCAAGCGCGTTGGAGGCTCGTAACAACAAGGATCCTACGTCGGAATTTTCGAAGACTTCGTACGGTATGTTTTCGAACCCATTACGTGTTACGTGGTAGCACGATAATTGTTGTAATCGTTTCAACATTGGTATCAGAGCATGATTACTTGTTGATTCGCCTTTAACATGCTAGATTAAATAATGTGCATGTTACGATTTTTTCCGGATACATGAATGAGACCCATTATTAAAATTCGAAATTTATTGAGCATGTTTTTCTGAAAAATAATTAGATGTTTTTGTTCTCCTATGGTTGAGGATGAACTCCATAAAATTTCGTGATTTTTGGATGCATGATTTGTGAGAAATCACGATTTTATTTTTCAAGAAAACTGTGGTTTTTTCGAGTTTTGGGACTCAAATTCGGAGTATGATATTCTATTTTTATCATGATCGGTTGGTACATAATTAATCTATGTTGTATAAGCTTTCCAACGATATATCGTACGCATTATTTGGCTTAAAAACGAGAGAGATATGGCATCCCGAAGTTGGCATCGCGACATGGCGGCGCTGGAAAAATTAGGGTTTTCCTATGAAGATGATGAACAGTAAACCCACGCGCGCCACGCGCTCAAGCCGAGCCGTACACGCGCCACACGCGCAAAACCGAGCCGAAAGGAGCCGTCACGCTCATCCACGCGCCAGCCGTGGCTGAGCCCAGGCGTGCAACGCGCCCACGCGCTCTCACGCGCCAGCAAGGCAGCGTCCACGAGCCACGCGCTCCACGCGCGCGTGCCTACCACGCGCCTGCTCCAAGAATCTTCTGCGCTGTCCCACGCGCACGGCGGCGCGTGGAGGCGCGTGCAGGCTGGTTTTTGGCCGGTGATCGTCACCGCCGGCGAGTGGAGCCTTGTCATGCCTTCTGAAAATTTTCAATGGTGCTGAATTACCTTTATACCCTCTGTGTGTGTTCTGTTTAATTTTTAAACGACTTTTTCTATGAAAAATTAACTTTAAAATTTTGTTTTATACACACAGAATTTTTATTTAATTTCAGAGGGCATATTAAGGATAAATTTACTGTTTGCCAATTTTTTAGGATTTATCTCTCAGTTTTTGGTCATTTGTGAGTATTTTTGTGGTACTTTTGTGGTTCCCAAAAATACGAATAATGCGTAAATATTATTTTTTGCACTTCGTGAGTAGCAATAAATATTTTTGGAGAGTTATATGACATAGATAAATTATGTCTAATTTGTTACATGCTTGCCTTGATTTGTGTTATGGTTTAAATATACTTTTGAGGTATATTTGTTGGTTTTTTGGTAAATCCACACTTTTAAACCATTTATATTTTCAAGGCCCTTGTCGCCCGTTTTCCTTGGGAGGAGAATGTGGCCTATTCATCCATTTTATTACCCTTTAACTTCTTATTTGAGCATGCTAGTTTTAGGTTAAATGGATGGATATTAGATTGGCATTCTAAAGAAACTTATGTTTAATGTGTTTACTCTTGTTTTAAGAAAATTCTTTTGAGAATAATGTGTTGTGCGGCATCTCCATTTGTTTTATTGGAGTAGTTTGTAGTAGGATTCTCAAAGATGTTGTATTCTGCTATTTCCCTGTATATTTCGAGAAAGCCTTGTACGGGGATGTAATTTCGCACGCACATTATTCAAACCAGAATTTTCTTAGCATAAGTTATTAGAATGCCAATAGGGCTCAATGGAGTCCTTGCAAATTTAATTGCATGGTGCAATTTTATATTGTTCTAAATTATCATGTGGATGATTTATTATATTGTGGCTTATATGATGATGAAATTTATTGCGAAAAATTACTTGAAAAATATTTTTCCCAACTCACATACATGGGAGATGATTACGAGCTTAGCAGATTTTCGATTTCATGATGTGAGGAAGGATTATGTTTTTCATTTGAATTTTTTGAAATAAATAGAAGGATGTATAATTAATGTCTTTTCCTTGCGCAATCTAATGTAGTGAATATAATGGCCACCAAGAATGTCATAGCTGATCTCGTTAAGGGTGAGAAACTTAACGGAGATAATTATGACGTTTGGCACAAAAAGATGAAATTCATGCTGAACGAACAAGAGCTCGAGGAGCACTTGACCAAGGAGATGGTCGCGCCAACTGAGGCGCAACCCCTAAGAGACCACACTGCCTACCAGAAATGGAATCAGAAAGATCGTAGTGCGCGCTACACCTTGTTGAGCAGCTTGCAAAATGATCTAATTGGGCAGTATGATGAACTTCCAACTTGCAAAGCTTTATGGGATCAGCTCAAGTTTTCTTTTGGTGGAACCTCAACTACGCGGCTTCGTAGCCTTGTGATTAAGTTTGAGGAGTACACAAAAGACCCTAAACATACCATGAGTGAACATCTAAGGATGATGTCCAATATGATTGGTAAGCTAAGGGATGCTGGCCATGCGCTCACAGATGAGCAGCAAGTCAGAGCTGTCATAAGGTCCCTTCCTGCCTCGTGGGCCAATATGAAACAGATATTGACCCACAGTGAAAACATCAAGAACTTTTCTGATGTTTCACAGCATGTCATCCTTGAGGACGAGACTCGAGATACTGACAAGACCCTTGCTTATGTCGCCCAAGGGGGATCGCGCAATGCAAATGGCAAGCGCGAAAGACAAAGTAAGAAAGGTAAGAAAGGCGAGGCTAGCACTTCTGCGCCAAAGGAAGGAAAAATGAAGAAACGCAAGAGAGGAAAACGTGGTGGGAAAAAGGATCTGTCTAAAGTTAAATGCTTCAACTGTCAACAGAAAGGACACTTCGCTCGTGATTGCACTGAGCCGAAGAAGGTACTTTCAGAATCTCTCTCTCAGTTATATGTTTCCTCACATGTGATGGTTGCTCATTCCCAACCTGTGTGGTTTGTGGATACAGGTGCAACAAAACATGTAGCACGTGATCGAGAGGGGTTCGTAGATTATCACCGGATTCCAGCGGGTAGCAAACATATCTTCATGGGAAACAATAGTTCCGAAGAGGTGCTAGGGGTTGGTTCTTACCAGCTCAAGTTGCGCACTGGGCGCACATTGATTCTAGAGGATGTGCGATATGCACCCACAGTTCGGCTTAATCTACTTTCAGTTACTGCTTTATTAGACAGTGGTTTTTCCTTTATTTTTAGGGGTAATAAGTTGGACATTTTTTTGGATGATGTTTTGTTCGGACATGGTTTTCGCATGGATAGTCTTTTTCAATTGGATTTAATTGATTCTCAGTCTTCTTATTCTTATGTGGTGAATGATAATATTGTGAATGATTCTACCACCTGGCATGCAAGACTGGGCCACATAGGCCAAGATAGAATGACTCGTTTGGCTAGAGAAGGCCTTTTAGGCCCACTCGCAAAAGTCAATCTACAAACTTGTGAGGCTTGTTTGGCCGGTAAAGCATGCAGGAAGCCTTTTGGAAAGGCTGTGAGAGCAACTCAACCACTTGAGCTAGTTCACTCTGATATATGCGGACCTATGAGTGTAAAGGCACGCCATGGCGCCTCTTATTTCCTTACACTGATAGACGATTAT
This sequence comes from Escallonia herrerae, assembly GCA_033070095.1. Taxonomy (NCBI): domain Eukaryota; kingdom Viridiplantae; phylum Streptophyta; class Magnoliopsida; order Escalloniales; family Escalloniaceae; genus Escallonia; species Escallonia herrerae. The sequence continues at coordinate 11,845 of JAVXUP010005039.1, read as the reverse complement.
ACGCGATATGGTTATGTGTATCTGATATCTCACCGCTACGAAGCTTTGGACTGTTTCAAACGCTTTGTAGCTGAGGTTGAGAATCAGAAGAGAAGAATTTAAAAACTCTTCGCACTGACCGAGGACGCGAATATTTGTCAGATCACTTCAAGAAGTTTTGTGAGGAAAAGGGGATACGCAGGCAACTTACTATTCCTAATACTCCACAACAAAATGGTGTTGCGGAAAGAAGGAATAGAACATTGTTAGACATGGTTAGGTCTATGATGGCGCAAGCAAACCTTCCTATATCTTTTTGGGGGGATGCCCTTTTGACTGCAGCCTATATACTTAATCGTGTGCCTTCACAGTCAGTCAAATCCACCCCTTATGAGCTTTGGAATGACCAAAAGCCAAATTTGGATAACTTGCGCCCATGGGGCTCAGCAGGTTATGTTCACAGTACTTCTCATAAGTATGGGAAACTAGGGCCTAGAGCAAAGAAGAGTATCTTTCTAAGGTATTCTGAAAACTCTAAAGGTTATGTAATGTATGGTGAACATCCAAATGGTGGAAGGACTGAAATAGAGTCTCGTGATGTCGATTTCATAGAGAGTGATTTTCCTAGCATTGGAGATGCGAGTAAGAATCTTGACCTCTATGAGTTAGAGGAGGTTGAACCCACTTTACCATCTTCAAGCGAAGGTGGGGAATTAGTTCCTCATCCGGTTGTCGCTGAAGATAGTGTAAGTGACCTTCAACCTAGTGGGAGTATCCCAGACAGTGGGAGCACACCACAAGGACCATTAGGTCAACAAGATTCTCAACTGCGTAGAGGTGCACGAGGAAGAGTTCCACGTCGTCGTTTTGAGATTGACGGAGAAATTCTTATGTGCACTCCAAATGATGAAGACGAGCCTACTTCTGTGGAAGAAGCCTTATCTTCATCTGCTAGAAATGAGTGGATGGCTGCAATGAAGGATGAGTTAAGCTCAATGGAAAAGAATCGAGTCTGGGAGTTGATTGACCTTCCGCCAGGGCGCAAGACTATTGGAAACAAGTGGGTTTTTAAAGTCAAACGCAAGGTAGATGGGTTAATCGACAAGTATAAGGCACGTCTTGTGGCGAAAGGCTATACCCAACTGCGGGGTGTGGACTATGAAGATACTTTCTCCCCAGTGGTGAGATTTGCTTCAATTCGTCTGATCCTAGCTATTGTCGCCCAGCAGGATTTAGAACTTTTTCATATGGATGTTAAGACTGCGTTTCTCAATGGAGAACTAGACGAAGAGATTTATATGGCTCAACCCGAGGGTTTTGAAGTCAAAGGACATGAGCGCAAAGTTTGCCGTCTCAAACGTTCTATATATGGTCTCAAACAATCGTCTAGGCAGTGGTACTTTAGGTTTCATCATGCCATTACCTCTATAGGTTTTGAAATGATTGAACAAGACCATTGCGTTTACGTAAAACGATCCAAGAAAAATATTCTAATCCTTTCTTTGTATGTGGATGACATTCTTTTAGCTGGAAATGACATGAGTTCCATTGTCGCCACTAAGCAGTGGTTGTCCTCAACTTTTGAGATGAAGGACATGGGAGAAGCTAATTATGTGCTCGGGGTTAAAATCATACGTGATCGTCCAAAGAGACTTCTCGGTTTGTCTCAAGAGACATACATCAAGAAAGTCATTGAACGATTTCGTATGCATAACTCAAAACCCATAGACACTCCAATGGACAAGGCGTGTACTTTAACCACAGACCAATGCCCAAAGAATGATGAGGAAAAGAATCGGATGTCCAAAGTGCCTTACGCGGCTGCAGTAGGAAGTCTGATGTACGCTATGCTGTGTACGCGTCCAGACATCTGCTATGCCGTTGGAATGGTGAGTCGTTATCAGAGTAATCCTGGACCCGCTCATTGGAATGCGGTGAAGAGGATCCTTCGATACTTGCGTGGAACCGCTGATCTCGTCCTGTGTTATCATGGTGGAGACTTGAGACTGAGAGGATACAGCGATGCTGATTGGGGCGCTGATAGAGATGAGCGCATATCCACTTCGGGTGGAGCTATCTCTTGGTGCAGCAAGAAAAAGTCTTGCATCGCCCTATCCACGATAGAGTCGGAGTATGTTGCTTGTTCAGCAGCAGTCCAGGAAACTGTTTGGTTGAGGTCATTCTTACAGGCTCTAGGGGTTACAGCTCATGCAGATGAGTCTGTCACTGTTCACTGTGTCAATACAGCTGCCCTAGATTTTGTAAAGGACCCCAAATATCATGGGAAGGCCAAACACATAGGCCTTCGTTATCACTTCATTAGAACTTTAGTTGCGCAAGGAGAGGTGTCCATGAAACATATACCTACTGGCAGAATGGTGGCTGATCCTTTGACCAAGCCCATTGCTAGAGATGTTTTCCTTTCTCACATTAGGAGTATGGGACTCCGTAGGTTTTGATATGTTTATGGCATCTTATGTACTTGACATTTATTATATTAAATTTTCATTCCTTGATTTGAGTTTATTTTGGAATGAATGGATAATCTTTGTGATTACATATACATCCTTGTTGAGAGTGTCACCAGGCTCGAATTGACCCACTCACACGGGTAATTCACCTTGGCGCTAAGATAGCGAGCAAGATGAGACATAATTGTCTTAAGCGCCAAGTGGGCGAATAAGATGATACAGCTTATAAAGCAAACATGTCGCCTTAGTTGGAGCTAAGATGAGACCTAATAAATGTAGGTCGATCATAGAGTATCTCCACAACTCTATGTAGCCTGTTTACAGCCGAATGTGAGATTTCAGGCAGGCACTATGAGAGTGACTGGGCTGAAAAACTCAGGTTAGGCGCTTGTACAGCGACTAGACTTAGATTCGTATGGCGTATTTATTATACATTTATGTGACACGCCCTTGAGGGTTACGCCATAGCATGCAAATCATACTGCATGTGCTAAATGCAGACCGACAGTGGGAGTGACGAATGAATCCCTGCTTCGTCACTGTGTGAGCCACTTGGATCAAAATTTTTGATCATATATGGTACCCTTTTCACCTTAGACTATGTCATGAAGAGGATACTCAATGTCGCTACTTTAGCATGTACCCTTGGATCATGGATGATGCGGTCTCGCGGGGCATGTCTAGGAAAGCGGTTGGGTCTAATTGGAATGACATGAGGGCTTTGGGAAGAAAGTTCAATATTACATCATGTTGTGTGATTCATAGCCCGGGCGACTTTGTCGATTTTCGTTTCGATATGAGTCATGAATACATAACATATGAGAGGTTTAACACTGCTCATTATGAGGGATTTGAGAGTGTTTAATCTGGTGTAGTTGAACTATCTGGGGTACATACGAGATTTATTGGAGTGATGTATTGTGTTAGTTTGGTGATAACTTAATACAATACTCCTCAACTGGACATCCTTTCTCGTAGGTCGCACGTTCCATTTCCTGTATGAGGAGATGAGTGGACGAGAGATAAAGAGGGACTACGATTTATTTGCCCTGTGTGTGGGCGAGTGGGAGCTGTTAATAAATTGGGTCAATGGACCCATTATCCGCCCACTAACAGATAATGTGTATTTGTTAGTCTGGATAATTACAGTTAATTAGAGGATATTTATCTCCTAAGTGTTTGAGGTAAATACATCTTTATCTCCTAAGAGTTGGAGGTAAAGCCAGTCTCTAATTGTATCTCTATATAAAGGCTAGAGATATCCCAATAAATAAAGGAAGTCATAGCAATAATCCCTCTCTCTATAGCACTCTCTCTAGAGCAATCACCAAGCTCTAGGATTTGGTTCGTGGACGAAGAACTCGACTCTAGTAGCCGTTTTCGTACCTGCGAAAAAGATCAAGCGTGTTGGAGGCTCGTAACAACAAGGATCCTACGTCGGAATTTTCGAAGACTTCGTACGGTATGTTTTCGAACCCATTACGTGTTACGTGGTAGCACGATAATTGTTGTAATCGATTCAACAAAATCGTTCAACCATAAGTAATGATTTCGTTACACAGGAAAACACCAAGGACAGCAAAATATTGTAGGAGAGGGAAGTGTATCGGGAATCATCCCCTTTCGACTGAACAGCTGACTTACTTTTTTCTTAGTCATAAACTAGTCTCTTTGGGATCTAAGAAGCAAGCAACTGTTACTTGATCAAGCACTAAAGGGCATTTAGCAATCTTGCAGCTTATACGCTTTGACTTTCCAAGTTGATATATCTATACGCAAATTGCAATAGATGGAGGACGGGAAGGGGGGCGGGGGAGCAAGGGAGTGGGCGGAGAGGGGCTTTTGAAGTTTGATGAACATGTACGGAGAAGAACATAATAATTTGAATATAAAGCACATTAGTTTCAAGCCTGCAAGCATGCATATGCTTATGATGACTGTGTGGCTTTGATATTAGGTTGAGACCCTGCTGAGATAATATAGGACATAAACTATAGTCATGTTACAAAATATCGAAACTTTTCAATTTTCAAGTGATCATTAAAATACTTGGTTCATCTTCATAGTTTTTATTCTACAGCTTAAACGGAAGATGAACTTAGAATGATAAAGAGACTGAAATGTGAGAAACGGCTTCTTCTCTTCGAATTGCCTTTATCACAGAAAAGAAAACCCTTCTCTCTAGATCTCCTGAAAGAACCTCCGCTTTGAGATTGTCTGTTGGCTATACTAGGTGTATTTTCTTCTCTAACATAATTGCTTATTTGTTTCCTTTTGCCCATCCTTTTTTGGAGAATCAGCAAAGTGTTAAGAACAGATATGTGAAAGTTCATTATTCTTTTGCAAACAACATGAACGTGTATGGATTCTCAAAGAAGAGTGATGATTTACTGCCGAAAGACAAAGAAAGTGCAAAACGAAGTGAAGCAATGGTGGAAAATTAAACCATCTAATCAAGAGAGGGAGAGGGCGATAGCATAAGTAGCCCAATCCCTCATATCGCGAAAGGGTGGGAATTATCATTAGCTAAGTATATTAAGAAACCTTCCACAACCTTGAGGGATTCAAAGAAAACTTTACACTGATTGCGAATTCAAGCTATCAATAATTATAAATATCTTCTCAATTTTTCTTGAGGTTTAATGGACATGGCATGACATGATGCTTTTAATTTAGTAAAGCACTTCAACCGACAAGAATTCTTGAGAATGCGTTTAAGGCTTCTCTCTTTGGCCTGGAAATAATCCCAGTTGGAAGCTGCCAACCCAAGAAGTAAGAGCATGTAATTTGGTAAAAAGTAGGCATTTTGAAGGCTACTCCTAGTAGTTTATTGAGTTTAATTTCTTTCACCTTAGATGTTATTGATAAGAAGCCAAATAGTATTACATCGCATCTCTTATAACGTGAAGAAGGCTTTGACAATTTTTGCCCGTATTCCCTTCTAGCCTGTTTTAACATCATCTTCTTCACTTACGTACGCCCATTTTTCATTGATCAAGTTATTTTAATATGATCGATGATTCTCAGAGACAATAAATCATCAAACTTGATCCATACCATCTCTCTTCAGGGATAAGATATGTGATTGTGTCAAGAATGAAGTTCTTAATTATACCAGCCATCTGAAGCCTAAAGTAATGTTAAGAAATATCAAACAAAGAAACTTCGGGACATCAATTCTTCAGGAAATGGTAAGAGAAACATCTACAACCCAAAGATCTAACCAATGCATAGTTAAAGTAGTATTACCGATTATTCCTCTCATATGATACAAAGAATAAGTTTCATGTAGTATAAGTTTCACTATGACTGAAACTACAAATTCCGTTGCAAGCTCCACATAATCGTGGAACTAATCATTTATGTGAGATGTCCTGATAACAATTGATATAACTATATTATCATGAAAAGATGATGCATCAACCTTCTTTGCTCCACAAATCCAGAAGCAGAAATTACATAAGACCAATGGAAGTAACAAGAATGCGGGTTAAAAATGCAGAGTTCAGATCGATCAAGAAAACAAAAGTTCTTCTTAAGCCTTTTGGTCATAGGTATCACATAACACTTACTCTAATCAAAGCCAAATCAAAGGATTACAATGAAAGGAAACATTGGTGGACACTTAAGAATACATTCTGTAGAGGGTTTAAGGCTCCAATCACAGTCGTGAAAGCATTAGGTTTGACACTTTATATCAGGATAGTCCTGAATACGAATTACTAGAAGCTCAATACCAATAGAACCATATGGCCACACAAATTACATATGAGACTTCCATCTCTACACATGTAGTCAAAAGTACACCTCTAGAATTGGAAATGTAGATGTCAACTAAGAAGAAGTCTTGTAAACAAGTCCAAATCCAAGACATGATATTAGTTGCTTTCACTCTGAGTAATGAGGAATCTCCTTTCTAGTATGCTTCCTATCAGCTCTAACAACTTTCTGTTCCCAAGATACAACATTTTCCCCAAAGAAATGTAAGAATGTGCAGCTTTGAAGCCAAGAAGAAAATGGTGTTTGCTTGTGGGTGAATATCTTTTTCTATGTTTGCTTAAGCTCATCAAGACAAAGTACCCAATATATATAGGAAGTCAAAACAGTTTTCTTCTGCCTCAGATCTCATCCAATTAAATGAGACTTGTAAAACTTTTCAATGGAAAATTTTCAAGACACCGGATGATTTACTAGCTGACTAAGATCAAGGATTTTCATTATACACTTCTCACAGAAAAACCAGATGTAATATCTAAAATTTCCACATTAAATAATACAATGAATTTTCTCCATTTTCTCCTCTAAAACTTGGTAAGAAAATAAAATAAATAAACACCAACAAACAGAAGATAAATAGAATTTCCACAAAGCATATTTCATAGAGCTTGCTTATGATATATAGAGAAAGTGAAAACAAATAGAATTTTCATGCAAAGTAAACGTACTTGGAGGTGCTGCAAAATTCATAGAGCTTGCCACGGTTGGAGAAGATGATGAGAGTAACCTCAGCATCACAAAGAACAGAGAGTTCATAAGCCTTCTTGAGCAATCCATTCCTTCTCTTTGCAAACGTCACCTGCCGATTTATCTTGTTCTCGATCCTCTTCAGCTCCACTCTTCCTCTTCCCATTATATTACTGTAATATACCTGCTGTTTCTTTATTAAATATAGATAACAAAATCTTGCTATAATTACCACCTGCAAGATTCCCTTTAATGGTAATTTTATTTTCTAGCAACAATCTCCCATCTCTATGCATATATATGGGTGCATCTACAATTCTACATATCTAGGATGCTAGTAAATATATATTCACTTTTTTCTCTTTCTTCTTCTTCCTCCTCTTTATGTTTTTAGGGTACAATTAGTTCTTCTTCTTTTATTGGCAGGTCTTACGTAGGCTGGTATACTCGACAGTAACCTACACATTTAAACAAGCATGTACGGTGATATGTAGATTGGACTATCTCGCTATCTCCATTGCCAAAAAAATTCATTCCTGGCCACACAAGGTATTCGAAATGAAAAGATAAAAGAAAAGGAAAGTAGGAAAAGTTGATATCCGCTCTGCACATTTTGCACTTCCATGTGCTATACTCATTGAAAAAACTTACAACAATGTTGAGTTTCAATATGTCTCATACATCAGTTTTGCCTTGTGAATAACAAGTACGGAGTATTATGTTGAGTGAATTTGCGGAGCAGAAATACCAACTTTCAAAATACTATAAAGTATATATAATCGCACCAAGAACCTCGTGGATACAGAAGTAACAAGTTAAGTAACAAAAAAAAAGGAAGTAATTGCACTTACACCGAGATTATTGAAAAGTTTATTTGCACAGTCGATTGCATTTTTCGACACACTGAATTAAGATAATAAAACGGTGCATGAGTAATTAAGCATATGAAAATCTGAATTCAAGTGGTCTCTCATTCTTTCGGTTAATGTACAGTGTGCTAAGAATAGGGTGTGCACTTTACTTTTAGGGTTTTAAAAGGACTTATATATACATATATATATATATATATATATATATATATATGTGGTACCTTGTACGTATGATTTCTGTTCACAAAGTGCCAGAGAGTATAAATGCGAACCTTAAAACACTCACCTCAGCCCTTCTTTTTGGGGGTAGACGTGTCGACCACCCACTGGGGCATCCCGGACCAATGGCAGTGTACTAGTTTTATGACGGCTATGCCCCTGGTACTGACTGGTTAATACGAACTAGTCACTGTTACTTGATTGTGTTTATGCTAAGTGAACGAGGGGGGAATTGTTTTGAAGTTGCGGTCGAGATCAACGTCCTATCAAATGGCTGTTCATTGAAGGAGGTTGGTTTGTGCTTGTAAGCTAATCAAAAGGAGGAGGAAAGCTCTGAGGTAATAAGACGGTGGAAGGTGAGGCTACGTGTCTCGTGGTGGCAGGGTTTGAGGGGCCTGCAGGTTCCATTTAAGGACCCTTCTTCCAGTTTGCTTCTTATCTTTGAAGGTAGAGATGTCAAATGGGCCGGGTGGCCCGCGGGCTGGCCCGGCCTGTTTTTGGGCCCGGGCTGGCCCTAATCCTTAGGACTTGGGCCAGGTCGAATTTTTTGAAAAACGGGCCCGGCCCAAACGGCCCTTTTTTGGCCCGGCCCTAAAATGACCCGGGTTTGGCCCGGCCCCGTTAGCCCTCCCTAATTTTTTTTTTCTATTTTTTTTAAGTCTATTTTATTACATTATTATTTTTTTGATATTTTGGATCTTTTTAGTTAAATTAATAGTTTTTGAGGTGTTATTGAATTCATATGATCAGTATTTTCTTTAACATACGCAGAGAAGTATGAGTGTGTGGTGACTGTGACGTGTTTTTGATGATTTTTGAGTGGACTTTCATTTAATGTATTTTACAGAATTTACTTTGTGTTCTACATCACAAGCTAAGGGAATAATTATAAAAACAATTATCATGTATTCTAAACATAAATAAAAATTATGTATTCTTTTTGTTTCAAACCAAAAGAGGTGAATCGAATTCTAAATTTAATTTCATGAAGTGAGTGACGTGTTAAAGAGTCTTGAAGAATAATCTCATGTTTCTTTAAATGACCAAAGAATTTGAATGTAACAAGAAAATATGTTATTTTATCTTCTTCGATCTCGTTATTATTTTTGTTTGATCTACTCTATTTTTCTTTGACATTTACAGGTTTTACACCATATTATGAAAGAGATTAAATTTTGCACTTAAAATCAGTATGTATGGGCTAGAACAACTAGTTTTTGTACTTAATCCGTGGTTAATGGTCAATCAACATCAATTTGCCTTTTTGAAATGGGGTTAATTCGTGAAAAAGTGATTGTATACTCAGTGGTCCATTTACAAAAAATTTGCCATTTGTTGAAGAAGAAGTCTTTATAATAAAAAGTTGGGAATAAAGGAAAAAAAATTGGATTGGGCCCGAGCCCGGCCTAGGGCCTGGGCTTGGACTGGGCCCATATATCCCAGGTTTAGGCCCGGCCCTGGCCCGATTTCATTGGAGGCCCGCTGGGCCTGGGCCGGCCCAAGCCCGGCCCATTGACAACTCTATTTGAAGGGTCCTGGTCTTCTGTGGCCCCAAAAGTGTCGCTCTTGTTAGTCGTACACTTGTGTCGCTAAAAAGGCATCGTAAAAGTGTCGCTCAAGTCTTGCACTTGCCGCTAAAAAGATATCGTGCATATAAACTTTATATGTAAGGAGTTGTGGCTGAATAAAGGTCACTCAAGTCGTGCATTTGTGACTGAAAAGATTAAAGATGTCGTACATATATAAGTAGTTGTGGATGTTCCATCGTTGAGCTAAACCACTTCACTTGAAATTCTGAGAAGCGTTCAAAATTTATAGCAATAATATAAATTACAAATGCCATATAAAATGCTAGATAACACTGAAAAATGAGAAAATGCTAAATAACACGTTGCCACATTAGCAAACCAGCAAAAAGGGGCCAAACTACGTCGTTTGGAGGGTTCACAAACGGCACCATGCCGTTAGGCAGATGTGGCGAGATTTTTGAAGTAAGCAAATCTCCAGATCTACCGAACAATCTGTCGGCAACTACCCTTCACATTTTGTCTTCTATCAACAATCTATCTACCCGTGAGGATAATCCAGCTTTTGGCAACGACATAGTCGAATCCCGATGGCACCGTCTCCCTCTTCCTCTCACGACTATGGCCTTATGTCGCAACCATCGTGTCGGCCATCAATCTACACACCACCACCATCACTTAATTAAACAAATCCATCACCGTTCATCTTATCCATAGCGACTGATCAACACGCCAGCCGCCGATCTAAGCCACCAATCTACAATGACCAGCCACGATCTATACACCAGCCGCCGATCTAAAAGCCATCGATATATAAAAATGACTGGCTACGATTTACACACAATTACTCCTTCCCTCACTCCGATTACAAGCATAAAGCTCTGATTACGTACAAGCATCAAGCACTACCCACAATCGTCCCTCACCCACCTGCCGAAGTCACGAACACCGAAAAGAACAAAGGAGGTACATCAATTCCTATAGGGGAGTTGGTTTCAGATGTGGATTGAGAGAGAGAGAGAGAGAGAGAAAGAGTGAGTGAGTGAGTGAGTTTGTGGAGAGAGAAAGACATAGAAGATTACTTTTATGGGAGATTGGACGCCCGTTAACTCCAAAATGCAAAGCTTGGTTGTGTTTTTTGGGTTGCTGACATGGCACAATATGAGCCCTTGAAATTGATTTGACGGCTATAACTAAAATTACAGCATGTCTGCTGTAACTACAGCGAACGATCTGGATCCTATGATTTGTTTCAATCATTTTACCCATCAAACAAAAAAAAATACTACATTGTAATTAAGCATCAATATCTCATTCTTAAATAATATCCACATTGTCCACAAATTTCCATCTCTTTTGAAAATTTCATATAATTTAATCCTTAACAAATTTCACATGGAACCAACAAATGCATGTATCTTAATACAGTTGCAAATAACTGAAAATCAAGCAAATATAGCTAATAAATACACAAAAATAACTGAAAATAAGCAAATATAGCTAATTAATACACAAAAATATTGTGACAAGATATGGTAAAACAACATCCACATATAGAAAGCCCTATGGGTATGGAAAAGAACAGCAAAATTCACCAAAGAGAATAAGAAAGTAAAATCTAAAAAACTTTGTTAGGTATGTAACAAATAAATGACAGTGAGATAAGAATAAGAAACCTTGACCAGGTCTCGTAAACAAACACACGTGCGCACAAAAAGTGCGCACAAAAAGTGCACACTCCATGGTCGAATGCAAATAAAATTTGGTCAAAAAGAAATTTCGATTACAACATTTTCACTTCATGAACTAGGGTCGAAAGGGAAAAAAAAATCTCTATCAGGACCAACAAGGTAACGCAACAGCAAAATAGAGTCAGATGTCCTTAGAAGGAAATGAAGTCACAAAAGCGGAGCATTGGTTACATTATAATGCCAGATTTGGACCATAGCCTTTTCACATGGGTTGCTCTGCTATTGCTATTTAAAAGAGTAAGTTCCGTCGCAATCAATTTGGATCCCATCCTGTCAGAGGGGGAAAAGCAAATATCTTCAACGCAGAAGTTCAATATATATATATATATATATATACACACACACACACACACACATGAGTCGATCCCTATTTACCGATAGAAAAATAATTATTTCTCCACCACCCATCCAGCCATGCACGTGTAGTCACGAACGACTCAGATGAGACTTCTGTTGTTCTAAATAGTATACTTTGTGTATATTTGTGCAGAAAAATAATTTCAAAAATATACTAACATGCATATGTTAATGTTCCAAAAGCAATAGTAACGTAAGGAAGGAAATAC
>JAVXUP010005038.1:0-23055 GCA_033070095.1 Escallonia herrerae | reverse complement strand
ACTTTAAGAAATCAGCCATCCAGTCCAGCTGCAAACCTAGAGAGGTGAATGGCGTAAACTCCATCAGCGACCGTTCAATAAACACCTTCGACCAGCCTGTCGTAGGAACACTGGCGAAGGGTAGTAACCACTCTACGAACCCTGCATACACCCACCTCTGCAATACAGGGTTCTCTACAGTCACTCCCTCGGGAAGGCCGCCTTCACCAACTCCAACTGGCGCACTGTCTTAGGGGGCAATTGGAGGCTCTCCCATGATACAACGTCGGCCTGCCCGCTCGACGATCCCCTGCTCGCCTCACCAACCGCTGCACCACCCACCACTTTTGCAGGCCTCTCCCGCACTCCACCTACCGGCTGTACACCGACAGTCATCGAGTGCATCGCCATCAATGTCGCCCCCGCCTCGACAGCTGACCCCGACGACGCGTCCTGCTGACACTTCGTAACAGACTGCGCCAGAATCTCCGGCTCACAAGCACGAGGTGCCACCGCGGGCTCCAGCTCCACCGGGTCCTCCTGCTCAACCCCCGCAGCCTCCGCCTCTGTGCCTGTCCACCAGTAGCCGTTGGCATCAAACATCAGCGACTCGTCGACTGCTCCACCATACACATCATTCACTCTCTCCTCAGCTCCCGGCAGCGGGCTCACCCTACCACTCACGCCAGCCCCTGATATGTCAACCGCCTCCGGCGCACCCCCGCGCGCCGGCTCGTCTACTTCAACCGCCACCCTCTTCTCTGCCTCTGCAGCCGCGCCAACGTCACCAACTCCCTCCACCGTCTGCTCCTCATACTCCTGTCAAAGGAACCGTCAATACGTTAATTCTTTTATTATGATTTTAATAAACAAGACTTAATCAGAAAGACGATGTAATTGTAATGGTAACAGCTTGTCTTACCTCAAACGCTGGCTCCTCTGACTCCTCCCACGGCCTCTTCGACCCCGCCAGGCGTGAACCCGAGGCGCCTACACTCGTCTGACGATACTCTCCATCGTACTCACCCGAAGCGCCAACAGCGGCCCCTTACCAGCCCCTAGCACTCGCGGTGACGGCATCGATGGCCCTCCTCCACGATCTTCCCTCGAAGCCTCATCCTCAGACCCGTCGCCCTCCTCGTCCGGCTCCTCGCCTGGATCTCTCTCCGAGCCCCCAGCGGCACTCCCCGACACTAACGCCAGCATGCCAGCCTGCCGCGCAGCTGTCACTGATACCAAACTCAATGCCCGGTCACATGCAAACACGTCCACCAGTCGACATGTGCCCGATGGCTGCGCCGACCACTCTGCCCAACTCACTCGTAGTCGCTCCCACCACTGCGCATACCCCACGGTCACTGCCCCCGCTACAGCTGTCCACGACCGCCTCCACTCTATCACTGGTACTGGCCACTCGCGGACTCTATCATAGCGTGTACCCAAACGCAGTCGTCACACTCCACGGGCCGCGGTACCCACACGGCGGCTCCAAATCATAGCCGAACGCCAGCGACAACCGATCTGGGCTATACCGGGCCACGGAATACACGTTCTCCGCGGGCTTCCCACCATCGTTCGTCAGCACCGGGAGCCAACCCATAAAATAGGCCACCAGGAGCACAACGTATGCCGGTGCGAAGGACCCCCTCCTGGCCAAGTCTCTTGTCATCTCCTGTCCATGCAACCAAGGGGGCACCCCGTACGACGAATGCATATCTATGTACAGCCGTGCCAAGCACGCCTCGCGAGAGTCTGTCAACGGTGACAGCGGACAATCGGCCCTTTTGATGCCCAACCATGCGAACGCCCGTGATCCGCAGCACCACACTGCCACTTCCTGTGATCTGCCACAATGTGTTACAGTCCTCATCGTCGGTACCGGATGCTGGCGCGGGAATCTTACCGGACGATAATCTGGAAAACACTCGTACAGGTACTGCTGCAGGAACATCTAGTCCGTACGTAGCCACCTGATACCGCCCATGCGACCACTTCACGTCGTTCACTAGCTGATCCAGACGTGAGTATAGAGTGCCCAGATACACAGGACCCAGTTCGACGCGCCTACCTTGCGCCATCCGAATCACCAAGAGGATCACCCTAGGAGAAATGTCATCCTCTGGCGTCCCCTCAAACACAAACCTACAAGTGAGCGGCAGCTCATTATACGCGACATGAAATAAAATCAAAGCACGAATGCGATCTACGGGAAGTACGATTCTCACCTCGACAGGAACATCGTCAGGAAAGCTACCATCGCGTACCGCTCGTCCTTGTGATACGGCCCATCACAAAGTGAGCAGCAACGCCCAATCTCTGCCCTGGCCTCGCCTGCGCCACACCATAGAACAGTCGGAGCCATCCACCGTACGTTCCCTCCGGTTCTGCTTCGTCTCTGCTAAGATGTCCAGCAACTGTGTCTGTAACAAGCGCTCCTCACCGCTGAGCCTCGTCACACGTGCGTCCAACTCGCCCTGCATCGGCAGACCTGTCAACATCATCACGTCCAGCAGCGTCGGCCCGATCTCTCCAAACTCAGTCACAAAGGTGTGTCTGAGTGCTCCACCTCGACAGCAGCAAAGTCATACTGGGCGTGTCCCTATACAACTCCAAGCCCCTGCCCGTAATGTCCACCGCTGGCAGCAACCCCAACCTCTGTAGTAGTGCCTGCCACCGCGGCGTCTCCACCATGTGCTGACACCAGAAGTCCCACCCGGTCGGCATCGCGCCATGCCCCTTGAACACTATAGGTGCCCAAGGCATGTCCTCCCTCTCCACCAACAATCCTGGCACGCATCTCGACGACATCACAGGTGCTTCCTCCCAGCTCGGAGCGCGCACATATGGCGACGGTACTTGTAGCTCCTCTCCCATCGACGAACCGCTCCACGGCACTATAAAGGCTCTATCAGCCACACGGATGGCAAGCTCCCTCCACAACTCACAGTCAGGAACCTGCGGTACCACGCCCCTCACTCCCAGCAATGTGTTCGTCTTGTTTGGGTCCGAATCGTACGACCTCACTCCGCTATCGTCAAATGTCAAGGGCACGACTGTCTCCCCACCCGGCGTAACTCTGGCCTCATCTGTCAACGGCGGGGCCACGAGTTCTGTCGTCATGACCCGCGATGGTCGTGATGCACTAGCCGCCGTGCCTCGCGGCTTCGCGAACATCTTCTGCTTAACCTTTCTCGAGACGGGCATCGGCTCGGTAGGCGCGGCCCTCGCTCCACCCAATGACCCCGATGACCCCCTTACGGCCGACCCCCCTGGTTGGGCCAACCCCCTTAACGAGGGGTCAACCCCCCAGGTTGGCCGACCCTCCTTGCGGTTGACCCCCCTCCCCTTCCTCCTTCCTCTCTTTCTTCCCTTCCCCATCTTTCCCCTGATGAGGGCGACCCCCCAGGCTGGCCGACCCCCCTCGAGGCCGATCCCTACCCCTTGCCTCCCTCTCCCTCCCTCCTTCCTCTTCCTCTCTCTCCCTCTCGCCACCTGGGCCGACCCCCTGGCTTCGCCAACCCCCATCACCGGCCGACCCCACAGCCACCTGTTTGCCTTCTCTCACCATCTCGTTTCTCTCTTTATCTCTTCTTTTCTCTCTGAACTTATGAGGCACAAATGATTTTCTCTCTCAACTCGCCCACCCCTTCACTATTTATAGACAAAAAAATTAAAAATTGTTTTTGTACACATACGCCCTTCCGCATCAACACGCGTCGCAAATCCACCAAGTGTTTATGCGTACGGCGCTCCCTTGGGTTGCCCCTCCGCACACGCCACACACAGGGGGCTTATGTTCATACCCTATCCTGGCCAGACCCCTGGGGCCCACAAAGGGACCCGCGTCGTGCGACACATCATCCAGTCAACGGTCAATTATTCAACGCCATAACCAGGTCAAAGCGCATCTCCTTTTGAGCATCCACAGGCATCACCAGTGCAGCGACATCAACACGGTCAAACTGTTGGAAAAAGGGCGAGGTCAGCCACCCCTTTCCTAAGGGGGTCGGCCACTCCCTTCCTAAAGGGGTCCCACTCCTTTCCTAAGGGGCTCGGCCACCCTTTCCTAAGGGGGTCGGCCACTCCCTTCCTAAAGGGGTCGGCCACCCTTTCTTCAGGGAGTCGGCCACCCCTTCCAACCCAAGGGGTCAGCCACCCCTCCCTCAAGGGGGTCGGCCACCCTTTTGCCTTGTAAGAGTCATTCCTAAACCCCCGACATCACTCATTGCACTCTCTACCATGCACGCTCAACACCAATGCTCACTTGACACTCGTCACCGACCGTACGCAATCATCAAGACAGCAGCACATTATTCTAAGTATTGCTCTGCGACAGTTGTCGCCGCGCCCTTGAGCCGCACTGATGATACATGCCCCCGGCACTAAGTATTGCTCCGCGACAGTCGTCGCCGCGTCTTTGCGCCACACTGATGATACGTGCCCCCGGCACTAAGTATTGCTCTGTGACAGTCGTCGCCGCGCCCTTGCGCCGCGCTGATGATATGTGCCCCCGGCACTAAGTATTGCTCTGTGACAGTCGTCGACGCGCCCTTGCGCCGCGCTGATGATATGTGCCCCCGGCACTAAGTATTGCTCTGTGACAGTCGTCGCCGCGCCCTTGCGCCCCGCTGATGATATGTGCCCCCGGCACTAAGTATTGCTCCGTGACAATCGTCGCCGCGCCCTTGCGCCACGCTGATGATACGTGCCCCCGGCATTAAGTATACCTCCGCGACAGTCATCGCCGTGCCCATGCACCACAGCCATGTTACAAGCCTCCGGGCATCACACCTATTCACCACACCATGCGCCCCCGCCATGGACGTGGAACATGCTTCGACCCACTCTCCGGAGTGTGCGGCATTCCAGGGGCTCCGCTCGTAATGCTCCGGCACGAGGACCCCTCCCCTACGGCATGGGCTGAGTGCCATCACAGGCTTAGTGTCATCGCCGGCTCAATCAACTACGGGACGGGCTGTATGCCGTCGCCGGCTCAATCAAACTGCGGCATGGGCTGAGCGCCATCATGGGCTTAGTGCCATCGCCGGCTTAATCAACCGCGGCACGAGATGTATGCCGTCGCCGGCTCAATCAAAATGCGGCATGGGCTGAGCTCCATCACGGGCTTAGTGCCATCGCCGGCTCAATCAACTACGGGACGGGCTGTATGCCGTTGCCGGCTCAATCAAACTGCGGCATGGGCTTAGTGCCATCGCCGGCTCAATCAACTGCAGGACGGGCTGTATGCCGTTGCTAGCTCAATCAAACTACGGCATGGGCTAAGCGCCATCACAGGCTTAGTGCCATCGCCTGCTCAATCAACTGCGGGACGGGCTGTATGCCGTCGCCGGCTCAATCAAACTGCGGCATGGGCTGAGCGCCATCACGGGCTTAGTGCCATCGCCGACTCAATCAACTGCGGGACAGGCTGTATGCCGTCGTCGGCTCAATCAAACTGTGGCATGGGCTGAGCGCCATCACGGGATTTGTGCCATCGCCGGCTCAACCAAACTGCGGGACGGGTTGTATGCCGTCACCGGCTCAATCAAACTGCGGCATGGGCTGAGCGCCATGACAGGCTTAGCGCCATCGCCGGCTCAATCACCAAGGGCTATGGTCCTCGCAGTTGGATGGGCTCACAACCCTGGAACCATCGTCGGCACAACCTTGAAGCCACCGACATCACACTTGCAGGGAGCTCCTACGCGAAGACTTCACCGCAACGGACCCTAAGCACCAAGCGGTGACCATGGTCACTCATGTTACTCATGTTGCTTTGGATCGTCGACACCACCAGGGCAATGACCCACGGGTCACTCCGGGACGGGAGCAGGTCCTTGGAGGGCAGCGCACCTAGTCCCCCTGGCAGTTGGCTACAGGGACAACCCTCACCGCTGTCAAGTCCTCTGCGCGTCTCTTGACGCATCTCGTGGGATTCAGTAAGGGCGTGGACTGGTGGCTGGGGCAACGGGCTACTCTGACCATGCTACCGCGGCATGATCAGTCTCCTCAGACAAACAGAAAGATGTCACAAGGGCAAGGTGGCAAGAACTTAGGGACCGGCTGTCCCAACAAAGAATCAGTGCTTTGGCCCCCCTGGCGACGTGTCATTCCTAGGGGGTGACACATGCACATTTTTGCCTATAAATAGTGGACTTTTGAGCTTTTTCAAAGATCTTTCTCTCATTTGAACTTTCACTTTCTCTCTCTAAAAAGACATTCTCTCTGGAATTCTAGTGAGAGAAACACACTTGGACTCCCGTCCCCAAACCCTCGACGCTGCACTCTTATCACGAACCGTCGACTGTCGGCCCTGTTCGTCGTCGCCCTGCGCTGCCAGCCCTCGCGACCTGTCTGGGGAGCCTTGCTCTCAGCCCTTACGCCGTCATTGTTGTCTCCCGCTTTGTCTACCTGGAAGCTGACTCAGACTGCATCCTTTGTGGTATCTCCACGTAGAATCGAATCCTTTTCCGCATCAACACACTCTACTAACTCATTTTTTTTCTCTGCTGGCTCACTTTGTTCCCCCTCCTCTCTCTTAAGGGTAGAACGGTAAACACATAATCTATCATTTAAATCCTTAATTTGCATGTAAAAAAATAATAATATAATTATACAAAACAGAGGGAGTATAAAACTCTCCAAAAATTTGCCGCATGACAATACTTGACAATTTAATTGTTAATAGTAGTGAACCTACATCATGTAATGTGGTTAAGTCAAACTGAGCCACGTGCCCCCGCACACGAGATGTATGTTGCATATGTACGTGCCAAGTCAGAAAAGTAAGTTTTATTTGATCTTAAACTCGCGTAGACGAACTGTCTCTTTTATGTATAACAGTAAATTGTACGTTTAAATTGTTAACAACAAACTCTTAAAAAGTAAATAGAATCACTTCTATGTATAATTGAACTGTTCAATTCGAGATTGAACTCGTAGCCTTGAGATTGTACCTTTCCAAAATAAGAATTAGAGACACTATGTTTATCTAAATTCGAGCCTCTAATGTTTTGCTAAGCCAAAAAGATAATGGTGCCAAGAGTTCAGGCTAAGAGAGCTTCGCAGTCTCAAACTTTAGGCCAGTTTTCTGCTAAGCAGAAGAGCAGATTAGACTGCTTTCTCTTTTCGTTGTAACAAATGACCTTTCTCCCTCTTCGACTGTGACAAGAATATGGCAGTGACTTTTGCACCAAAACCTCAAATGGAAGAGGTCCCCAATCTCCGATGCTTCCTTTTTTTAGCTTTCTGCAAGTTCCAAATCGTATTTCATTGCGGAGGCCTGGAATTCGTGGATTTGCAATTCAGCCCAATTACAGCGCCACGCAAGAAGTCTAATCCTCGACCTTTTCTTCCTGGAACATCAGTAACACGCATAAACCAATTGCACAAGGTGAACTAAGCATCAAATAAACATAGGATGACATAGATTTTGCCATGGCAATTCCTTCTAATAGAAGCACTGCCTTCGTCTCATTCCAGTCTTACATTCGCGCACTTATTATATCATTCAAACAGGACATTTCAGAAAGAACTCAAGAGGAAAAACAAAAGACGAGAGAATTTTATTGTCATTATTTCTTACCACTAGGAGTACTCTACAAAGATCTTTACTGGATAAAGTTACCTGGCCATTGTGACTCGTACAGTCTTCAAAGAAATAAATAAACAATCAAGACTCTGAGATGGGAACCCTCCGTGAGAAAGTTGATAAAAGTTTCAGCATATTAACGTGGCAGTTATAAACGTTCTCTTGCTTGATTGATATATGCGTTCGCGTTGGGCTTATGTACGCATTGGGCTTGTGATAATGCAGCAAAATAGCAGGTAGGCAGGAGCAGCACCGTAAAGCTTCTGCAAGAACAAAACAAAAACTCCATTCATTAGTAAAGTGAAATCTCATGAGAAATGATAACCTCACTCCAGTTTTGGTCACCGAAAGTGGAATACAAA
Source organism: Escallonia herrerae (assembly GCA_033070095.1). Lineage (NCBI taxonomy): Eukaryota > Viridiplantae > Streptophyta > Magnoliopsida > Escalloniales > Escalloniaceae > Escallonia > Escallonia herrerae. The sequence goes on along the minus strand of JAVXUP010005038.1, from coordinate 15,123 downwards.
TTACCAAGAGTGGAGTGCAATTATCAGTTCCCCATCTCTTTCATGATCTTTATCGTAAAAATGATCGCATAACAACTCTAGGTCAGCATACAGAAAACGTCTTCCTCTAGGCAGACCTGGACATCATCGGCAAGGCTGGAAATGCAGCAAAAGTCCGGAAATTTAGTACTAGGAACTGTTAAGAGATGTGATCAATAAGCTTGTCTGAACAAGTATCACATACTAGCTTGCCTACCTTCACAAGGGCTAATGTGCCACATCATACTCCTCAACCATAGGCTCTTAGACAGGCCTAGGCAATCCGCTTAGCTTCTCTTATGGATAATTTCTGGATTTGCTAATCACTTCTAAGTAATTGGACTTGACAGGCAAAGTGATAACAAGCTCGTCTATAAGACACAAGATACTAGTTCTATACTGATTCTATGCCACCACTAATAAAAGAGCCACATATAGCATTGTTCTTTAGCCCTTGGAAGAGCCTAGCCAGATGTCGTGTGTTGGACTCTGCTCATCTTTCATTCATTTATTTCTAGAAATAGGAATCCAATTTTCCAAGTAGATTTTAAACTTTCCAACAGTACCCTTGATACAAGTGCTAAGAATGCTGGATAACAACTGCATATTAGATTCAAGAGACGGCACCTCGGATAACAAAAAGCACCATATCCACGTAGTTCTGACGCAGCTTCATTATCACCCAAAGTCTCACATTATCTTCGTCTCCAGCAGAAAGTTATCAGATCAGCATGAATTCTGATTGCATCATGACATGTAGCTCAACTAACGAACTGTGATCAGAATTTTACAACATGATATTGTCTCCATATCCTCGTCTCTATGATCTTCCACGGTCTGTCTATCCAGTGAGCAATAACCATGTTACAGTGCTAAGGATGCTGAATAACAACCGTATATAGATTCAAGAGAAAGCACAACATATAACGAAAATCACCATATCCACGTAGTTCTGACCCAACTTCAGTCATACCATCTTGGACTCCAGCAGAAATTTCTGAAATCAGCATGAATTCTTGATTGCATCATGACATGTAGCTTCAACTAACAAACTGTGACCAGAATTTATACACCATGATCTTGTCTCCATATCCTCGTCTCTCTACCCTGCATACTACCTTCTTGTTCCACTTTTCAAATCATTCTTCAGTAACTTCATGTCACGGGCCAATGGAAAACTCAGATTTCCATCTACTGCACACACTTCGCACCAACCCCTGACCAAATTGAAGAAACCCGTCTCAAGAAGCCAAAAGTTTTCAAAAATCTGAAAGGCAACTTAACTATGCCAATACTGTCTTTGTCTAAGAGCAAAGGTACTTGATCAGAGATCACCCTGGGTAGGCACGCTAGAGTAACCCCTGGGAACCTCTCTTGCCATTCGAAGGAAATAAAGGACCATCAGCTGTGGAAAAAGAGGGTTCCTCAGAGCCGCAAGACGAACTGAACCTGCCTCCATTGAGTCTACTAACGAAAGAATCAGTACCAATAAACTCACCCAAAAACCTTATGATAAAACTGGCTTCCAATGCACCACGGTACTCTCCATCTACAGTGCACTGCTTCTAGTTCCGACCGCAGAATCCTATTATCAATCGCATTCTCGGACCACAAACACCCAAAAAAATCCAAGTCAAGTCATTGCGAACCGTCTTTAGAAGGCATGAGACAGAAAACACGCCACAATAATATCCACAATTGAGGAAATACGACTGTCTCACATCAATAATATACCGCCCCAAGCCCAGACACATACAATTTGACCCAATCAGTCCATCTACCTCCTTTCATAGAACAGACAACTGTCATAACCTCCACCATTGTTTCCTGAATGCAAGACCAAATTAGGTTCCCGTCTCTTAACAGGCATTTTAACCAACTCCCCTTTCTCCTACTAATAAGAGCCCACACATTATAATATTTGCTCCAGATCCGCATCATCAAACAGAATTTTATTCAGAAATACACCCCCCCCCAACACCACCACCCCCCCTCCAACACCCCACATTACCATTAAACTCCTCTCCCTTATATCTTGCTATTGTAATTAATAGAGCACTCTAGCTTCTGCAGCTCTCACACCCTTTTATTACTTGATTTGCGAGACGGGCAGAATTCGATGAACCAGAAGCTCTAACAGATTGACCACCGCAACCGTTTTTTATATTTAACAGCTAATGGACATTATTCTTCTCAAATCCTTCTAAGCAAACACCCAGGAATTTGCCAAAGCCCATAGCTTTTTTCTTAATCCACTCCAACAAAATAAAATCTTCAGAGAAATTGCCCAAACTTACCTCCTAAAATTGCTCACAGATTGGATAAAATTCAAAGGCTCAATGTTCAAGGAAGCTATGAGGCAGCCCCCTCTCCATGGTGACGAGTGGCCCAATCACTCTCATTTGAGTCAGTGCTACGAACCTCCAAAAAGACCCAAAATGTGAAGCAAACTACTGACTACACATCTTATTCCGAAGAAATAACAGAGGCAACCCCCTCACTTGAGAAAAAAGAACCTACCCGAAGCCAAGCGTCAACATCTGAAATTGACAATTGAGAGTTTGGCAATGACTCTCTATCTCCTTTACAGAACAGGGGAAACTAATATTAAGGAAAAATATTGAAGAAAGTTCCCCATTAAACCTTTGCAAAAGTTATTTATCAAAGTAACATTGCAGCCCCCAACCAGTAGAAAAATTCAATAGTAAGGCCTCATCATTGGCCGGTGAGAGTCAAGTACCCGAGGACCTTGGTACCACTGCCAAAGTCGAAGAAGAAGCAGCCAGTCGAGAAGAAGAGTGATTGCCAAACTACCTACCCCGCTGGCAACAAGTTTATTTGTTTGTCAAAATACAAAAAGTCAGAAAAAGAATTCTCCTTTAAAACCTCCACAACAGGACAGAACACCCCTGGAAAAAGGGGCCTTGAAGGGATTGGGAAGCACGGGACTAAGATTATGAGACGAACCAGACACGTTTTTGCAATCGTCCTTTAATGACAATGGCTCAAAAGCCCGAGCAGACATACTTCATTCATCATCCATCAGACCTAATGGATCTGATTTTTTAAAAGTTGAAATCCAGCCAGAATAAGCAACTGACGTGACTCATGGATTCCTCTTTGTGTCCCAGCAGTTACAGCCAGGCTCACCTTCGGATCTTGTCTACCAATCTTGTCTTTATCTATCTATTGTTTCTTCTTCTATGTACACCAAGGCACCAAAATAAAATGAAGTACATAAGAGTGTACTAAAATAGCTAACTGAACTAATTATCACTTATACTGTTGCAACCACAAAGAAAAACTATGCAAGAACGAACATATAAATTTCAAACACAATGAACTATGTCCGACGATTTAAGGCCTTACCTTGGAAATGAAGTATGATACCAAGAGCTTATCTTGAACAAGCAAGTCTGCATTACATCTTGGCAACAGCAGAAAGATCCTCATTTGTGCTCCCATCATCCAATCCTTTGATACTCAGTTCAGAGCAAACAATCTGAGCCTCTTCCAAACTCCCTTCTCCTCTAAGACCAGAAGTTAGCTCATTACCGAGACTAACATTTGGAAGAAAACCTTTCTCAAACATTTCTCTGTACCAAGCATATGCCCCACTAAAGTCCTTGAGCTTGCAATGTCCATCGATTAGTGCATTATAAGTATCAGCTTTAGGAGCCACTCCCTTAGCCTTCATATCATCGAGAAGATCCTTTGCTTCCTGAAACTTTCCCTCTTTAAAACGTGCTATAATCAGGTTATTGTAGGTCATACTGTCAGGATGAATGCCCTGCTCTAACATCTTGCGGTGCAAGGCATACGCTCTCCGAACATCTCCATGCTTCACATGACAATGAATTAGTTCATTGTACACGACTCGATCAGGAGTCAAGTTCATCTGCAACATCTCTTGGACGATTTTCTCCACTTGTGCCATATCTTTGCTACATCCACTAACTAGGCGATGATAAGTATTTATAGTAGGTTTAATTCCCAGCTTTTTCATAGTCTCATATAATTCTAAACACTTCTGACTGTCTGTTGTAGTTGAATACCCTGAGATTAACGAGTTGTATGTGATCACATCAGGGTTCAAACCTTGTCTTGTGATATGAACAGCCATTTCTTCAGCTTCGACTACCCTACCCTTTTTGCACAGCCCTTTTATGAGCACATTATACGTCACAAGTGTTGGAACTACATCAGATTTTAGCATTTCATCCAAAATCCTGAAAGCATCTTTCATCTTTCCCGTCGTGCAATAACAATCAATGAGCATATTATATATCCGTGCATTTGGAACAACCCCTCTACCTACCATATCCCTAAGCATCACTTCAGCCTCAAGAAATCTAACATCCTTGCACAAGGAATTTATCAGAGAACCATAGCTTACAACACTTGGTTTCAAGCCAACATTCTCCATTTCTTCAAGAATCTGGAAACACCTATCAAATTGAAGTTTTTGTCCATAGCCGTCAAGTAGGATGTTATAGGTATGCACATTAGCTTGAGCTCCCTTCTCTGTCATCTTCTTTAGCCATCCCTCTGCCTCAGCCATATTACCCGATTCACAGAATTTACTGATCAGCGGATTGAATGTCAAACAGCCTGGCTTCAACCCAAGATTTTCCATCCGCTCAATGGTTGAAAGGGACTTTGCGATGTCACCCTCACGACAATACCCATCAACAATTGTATTGAATATCACCTCTGTCGGAACAAGCCCATCATCCATCGCCTTCTTCAAAACCTCCTCCGCCTTGTCCATCTTACCTCCCTTGCATAATGCATTCAACAATATGCTACAAGTATATTTATCCATCCGAACCCCTTTCCTGTTCGTTTCTTCACAAAAAGCCAACAAAGCATCTGCATCACCACACCTCGAATGCCCATCAATAAGTATACCAAGCGTATACCCATCCAGAACAAACCCACGAGCTTCCATCTCCTCCAAAACGATCTTCGCTTCCTCCATTCTCTTTGCCCGGCAAAGCCCACTGAGCAGCGAGTTCAGCGTCACAAGGTTCAGCCCCACATTGTCCTTCCTCATCATCTCCCTCACATCAAATGCCTCCCCCAATTTCCCCGCTTTGCAATACCCGTCGATGAGCGTGTTATACGTGACCAAATTTGGGACCACCCTCTTCTGAATCATTTCATCAAACAGCTGGTGGGCATCGTCCATTCTCTTCTCCTTACAAAACCCGCCAATCAAAACATTATACACAAACCCATTAGGCTTTATCCAGGACTTCTTCATCCCCCTCATTAATCCCATACCTTTTTTCAAATCACCCAGCTTCACAGCAGACTCAATAGCCTTACCATAACTAAATCTATCAACCTTAAGAAAACCCGAATCGACTACGTCATAAAACAATTCAAGGGTTTTTTCATATTGACCGGATAACACCAAGCATTCGAGTAGCTGGTTGAAGCTAGGCAAGGAAGGGAACATGCCGTCTTTCTTGATTAGCAAGTAAACCTCCACAGCTTCGGTCGCCCGTTTGCAGTTGGCAAGCACGGATAAAAGCAGGCTTGAGAACCCGTTTTTCATAGCGGGTGACGAGAGGGAAAACTGGCTGTAGAGATTAGGTGGTGGAGTGGAACGGATCAGGGATGTGATTAGGTTTTGGGCAGATTCAGCGCGGTTCTGCTGGAGTAGTACCCTGAGCTTTCGGAGTTGTTCCTTGGTGTCTTGGTGGTCGTTGGGGCATGTGGGTTTGTCGGTGGCGGGTTGTGGGGGGTTTTGGGTGGGAGTGGGGTGGTGGGCAGTGGGTGATTGGGGATGTGAACAGAAGGGTTTGTGGATTTGTGGGTTGTGGAGGCGATTGTGGGGAGGTTTTAGGAAGAGGTGGAGGCTCTTGGCCATTTTGTGGTGCTCGACGGGGGCGGGGGTGTGGTTTAGCAAGGCTCTCCCGCCCCTAAGGCCTCCAAATTAATGATAGACACAACACATATATGATATATGTAAGGGGGAGAGAGTACAAACATGCTTAGAACTTTAAATAAGACTTAACTGTTCCGTTAACTACGGTATTTAAATAATTTTAACTTTAATCATTATATATCAACTTGTATCAAAGTGATCATTAAATTTTAAAATTCATTTCAATTTTATCAATCTGTCAAATTAGACTTGACGTCGTCCATTTATCCAAAATTAAGCTTGACGGCGTCCATTTACCTTATATTTCCCATCTCTCTCTCTCTTTTCCCCCATCTCTCTCTTTGTTCCCTCTCCTTCTCACACACTGCACACACAAACTCTCCACCCCAACCACCCCCCCCCCCACACACACACATACACAAAAAAAAAAAAAACAAGAGATTCTCACATGTTCCTATTTAAAGGGTCCCCTGTGAAAACCAGTTCTTCCCGATAGGTCTCTCTATAAAGTTGCATTCAAGCTGGGATAAGAGCAGCATTCCAAAGGCAATCAAATTGATGTACACTGATTAGTTTTACAAATTCTAGCAAGACATGTCCAAGTAGTAAAAGTAATTTGTGCCAACAAATTGTGCCCACAAGCAATGCCAACTTCCAGTTCATACATACAAAAAAAATCTTGAAGGCAAATGTAAACCATCATCAAGGTGGCCATTAATAGATTAACTCTCTCGATCCACAATCCTAGTTAGGGATGGCAATGGGGCGGGTCGGATGCGGATCTGCTACAATCCGAACCCGCCCCGCTACCCCTGAAATCCCACCCCGCCCCGCGCCGGGTTCTAAAACATTAATACCACATCCGACCCTAGCATACTTTAGAAAACCCATCCCCGCCCCGCCATTCTCTCCTTCTTCTAGCATATTTATGTTTTCTACCAAATTGCTAAGCCATTCTCTCCTTCTTCTAGACATAAGATTGTCAATTCACTGTTAAAAGTTAAAAAATTACAAGAAGGAGAAGGAGAACTGACCTGTGTCGGCAGAGGAAGTGAGGGACTGAGTGAGAGAAGGAGAAGGAGGAGCGCGGTGGCTGGGCGAAACGGCTGGCCGGAGTCCCCGATAAGGAGGAGAAATGGCTGGGCGGCACTGCGGCAGTCGGCAGAGGGAGTGAGGCCGTGAGGGAGTGAGTGAGAGAAGGAGATCGAGGAGCGCGGTGGCTGGGCGAAACGGCTGGCCGGAGTCGCCGAGAAGGAGGGGAACGGCTGGGCGGCAGTGGCACTGCGGCAGTCGGCAAGGGAGTGAGGGCGTGAGGGAGTGAGTGAGAGAACTGAGAAGTGGAACTTTTAGGGTTTATAGTGATGTATATATAGGTAAGGATGGACGGCTAGGATTAAATCAAGGTAATGGTTAAAATAGCGGGGCGGGTGCAGGTCGCGGGGCGGGTCGGATACCGGGGCGGGCCAGATGAAATACCACACCTGACCCTAACCCGCTGCGAATTTTAAAAAAAAAACCATACCCGCCCCGTGATCCTGTCAAAATCAAAATGACCCGCTCCTATCCGACCGGGGCAGGGCGGGGCGGGGATCCGCCGGTTGCGGGTTGGATTGCCATCCCTAATCCTAGTGCTCTAATGTAGAGAACTATACTGGATACCCATTTAATGAGTGGATCCCAATTGTTTTAGCATTCCTCCTTACCTAACGCTAATAGATTGACAAATCACCGAGGCTCAGCTATGTAAAAGAGATCAGACAAGGAGCATGAGCATTGAGCATCACATTTCTCCTATAACAAATTACAGCACAGAAAGCAAACATTATGGACTAGTTTGAACTGATTTCTAAGGAAGAGATGTATTAATGTAGAAAATCATACTTACGTCAAAAACCAATGACTACTTAAGATCATTCACCCCAAAAGTTTAAGGGTAGCTTCAATAATTGCACTCAAAACAAGTCAAAATAATCCAAAGCATTTAAATGGATCATACCTTGGAATGTCACACCCATACGGCTGCCATTTCCATTTCACAAACCTATCATCTGGCTTCTCATCCAGGTGACAATCAAAATCTCTATCAACATAAGGACAAGAACCACCAGGTGACAATCAAAATCTCTATCAACGTAAGACAAGAACCACCAGGATAATACAACTTCGTATCATCTCTGTTAATAAATTGGGTCAGTGGACCCATTATCCGTCCATTAACAGATAATGTGTATTTGTTAGTTTGGATAAATATAGTTATTTAGAGAATATTTATCTCTTAAGTGTTTGAGATAAATACAATCTTTATCTCCTAAGAGTTGGAGGTAAAGCCAGTCTCTAATTGTATCTCTATATAAAGGCTAGAGATATCCCAATAAATCAGAAGTCAATAGCAATAACCCTCTCTCTATAGCACTCTCTCTAGAGCAATCACCAAGCTCTAGGATTTGGTTCGTGGACGAAGAACTCGACTCTAGTAGCCGTTTTCGTACCTGCGAAAAAGATCAAGCGTGTTGGAGGCTCGTAACAACAAGGATCCTACGTCGGAATATTCGGAGACTTCATACGGTATGTTTCCGAACCCACTACGTGTTACGTGGTAGCACAATAAATGTTGTAATCGTTTCAACATTGGTATCAGAGCATGATTACTTGTTGATTCGCCTTTAACATGCTAGATTAAATTATGTGCATGTTGCGATTTTTTCCGGATACATGAACGAGACCCATTATTAAAATTCGAAATTTTTTGAGCATGTTTTTCTGAAAAATAATTATATGATTTTGTTCTCCTATGGTTGAGGATGAACTCCGTAAAATTTCGTGATTTTTGGATGCATGATTTGTGAGAAATCACGATTTTATTTTTCAAGAAAACTGTGATTTTTTTGAGTTTTGGGACTCAAATTCGGAGCATGATATTCAATTTTTATCATGATCGTTTCGTACATAATTAATCTATGTCCCATAAGCTTTCCAACGATATATCGTACGCATTATTTGGCTTAAAAACGAGAGAGATATGGTCTTAAAAGTTGGCATCGCGACATGGCGGCGCTGAAAAAATTAGGGTTTTTTCAACGAAGACGACGATCACTCGCCCTTAGCGCGTTCAGGCCACGTTACCACGCACTCCTACGCGCTGTCACGCGCCAAGAGTGTGCTGACACGTGCGCCACGCGTCATGCGCCACGCGCCACGCGCCAGTCAAGGCCAATGACCCCGCACCCACGTGCGGGCATGTATGCCACGCGCCTTCTCCAAGAACCTGCAGCGCAATCCCACGCGCAGTGGTGGCGCGTGGAGGCGCGTGTAGGCTATTTTTTGGCCGGTGTTCGTCACCGCCGGCGAGTGGAGCCTTGTCGTGCCTTCTGAAAATTTTATATGGTGTTAAATTTACCTTTATACCCTCTGTGTGTATTCTGTTTAATTTTTAAACGACTTTTTCTATTGAAATTAGCTTTAAAATTTTGTTTTATACACACAGAATTTTTCTTTAATTCCAGAGGGTATATTAGGAATAAATTTACTGTTTGCCAATTTTTTAGGATTTATCTCTCAGTTTTTGGTCATTTGTGAGTATTTTTGTGGTACTTTTGTGGTTCCCAAAAATACGAATAATGCGTAAATATTTTTTTGCACTTCGTGAGTAGCAATAAATATTTTTGGAGAGTTATATGACATAGATAAATTATGTCTAATTTGTTACATGCTTGCCTTGATTTGTGTTATGGTTTAAATATACTTTTGAGGTATATTTGTTAGGCTTTTGGTAAGCCCACATTTCTTTTTAAACCTAATTTCAAGGCCTTCACGCCCGTTTTCCTTGGAAGGAGAATGTGGCCTATTCATCCATTTAATTACCCTTTAACTTGTTATTTGAGCATGCTAGTTTTAGGTTAAATGGATGGATATTAGATTGGCATTCTAAAGAAACTTATGTTTATGTGTTTACTCTTGCTTTAAGAAAATTCTTTTGAGAATAATGTGTTGTGCGGCATCTCCATTTGTTTTATTGGAGTAGTTTGTAGTAGGATTCTCAAAGATGTTGTATTCTACTATTTCCCTGTATATTTCCAGAAAGCCTTGTACGGGGATGTAATTTCGCACGCACATTATTCAAGTCAGAATTTTCTTAGCATAAGTTATTAGAATGCCAATAGGGCTCAATGGAGTCCTTGCACACTTTATTGCATGGTGCAATTTTATATTGTTCTAAATTATCATGTGGATGATTTATTATATTGTGGCTTATATAATGATGAAATTTATTGCGAAAAATTACTTGAAAAATATTTTTCCCAACTCACATACATGGGAGATGATTACGAGCTTAGCAAATTTTCGATTTCATGATGTGAGGAAGGATTATGTTTTTCATTTGAATTTTTTGAAATAAATAGAAGGATGTATAATTAATGTCTTTTCCTTGCGCAATCTAATGTAGTGAATATAATGGCCACCAAGAATGTCATAGCTGATCTCGTTAAGGGTGAGAAACTTAACGGAGATAATTATGACGTTTGGCACAAAAAGATGAAATTCATGCTGAACGAACAAGAGCTCGAGGAGCACTTGACCAAGGAGATGGTCGCGCCAACTGAGGCGCAACCCCTAAGAGACCACACTGCCTACCAGAAATGGAATCAGAAAGATCGTAGTGCGCGCTACACCTTGTTGAGCAGCTTGCAAAATGATCTAATCGGGCAGTATGATGAACTTCCAACTTGCAAAGCTTTATGGGAGCAGCTCAAGTTCTCTTTTGGTGGAACCTCAACTACGCGGCTTCGTAGCCTTGTGATTAAGTTTGAGGAGTACACAAAAGACCCTAAACATACCATGAGTGAACATCTAAGGATGATGTCCAATATGATTGGTAAGCTGAGGGATGCTGGCCATGCGCTCACAGATGAGCAGCAAGTCAGAGCTGTCATAAGGTCCCTTCCTGCCTCATGGGCCAATATGAAACAGATATTGACCCACAGTGAAAACATCAAGAACTTTTCTGATGTTTCACAGCATGTCATCCTTGAGGACGAGACTCGAGATGCTGACAAGACCCTTGCTTATGTCGCCCAAGGGGGATCGCGCAATGCAAATGGCAAGCGCGGAAGACAAAGTAAGAAAGGTAAGAAAGGCGAGGCTAGCACTTCTGCGCCAAAGGAAGGAAAAATGAAGAAACGCAAGAGAGGAAAACGTGGTGGGAAAAAGGATCTGTCTAAAGTTAAATGCTTCAACTGTCAACAGAAAGGACACTTCGCTCGTGATTGCACTGAGCCGAAGAAGGTACTTTCAGAATCTCTCTCTCAGTTATATGTTTCCTCACATGTGATGGTTGCTCATTCCCAACCTGTGTGGTTTGTGGATACAGGTGCAACAAAACATGTAGCACGTGATCGAGAGGGGTTCGTAGATTATCACCGGATTTCAGCGGGTAGCAAACATATCTTCATGGGAAACAATAGCTCCGAAGAGGTGCTAGGGGTTGGTTCTTACCAGCTCAAGTTGCGCACTGGGCGCACATTGATTCTTGAGGATGTGCGATATGCACCCACTGTTCGGCTTAATCTACTTTCAGTTACTGCTTTATTAGACAGTGGTTTTTCCTTTATTTTTAAGGGTAATAAGTTGGACATCTTTTTGGATGATGTTTTGTTCGGACATGGTTTTCGCATGGATAGTCTTTTTCAATTGGATTTAAATGATTCTCAGTCCTCTTATTCTTATGTTGTGAATGATAATATTGTGAATGATTCTACCACCTGGCATGCAAGACTGGGCCACATAGGCCAAGATAGATGACTCGTTTGGCTAGAGAAGGCCTTTTGGGCCCACTCGCAAGAGTCAATCTACAAACTTGTGAGGCTTGTTTGGCCGGTAAAGCATGCAGGAAGCCTTTTGGAAAGGCTGTGAGAGCAACTCAACCACTTGAGCTAGTTCACTCTGACATATGTGGACCTATGAGTGTAAAGGCACGCCATGGCGCCTCTTATTTCCTTACACTGATAGACGATTATACGCGATATGGTTATGTGTATCTGATATCTCACCGCTATGAAGCTTTGGACTGTTTCAAACGCTTTGTAGCTGAGGTTGAGAATCAGAAAGAGAAGAATTTAAAAACTCTTCGCACTGACCGAGGACGCGAATATTTGTCAGATCACTTCAAGAAGTTTTGTGAGAAAAAGGGATACGCAGGCAACTTACTATTCCTAATACTCCACAACAAAATGGCGTTGCGGAAAGAAGGAATAGAACATTGTTAGACATGGTTAGGTCTATGATGGCGCAAGCAAACCTCCCAATATCTTTTTGGGATGCTCTTTTGACTGCAGCCTATATACTTAATCGAGTGCCTTCACAATCAGTCAAATCCACCCCATATGAGCTTTGGAATGGCCAAAAGCCAAATTTGGATAACTTGCGCCCATGGGGCTCAGCAGGTTATGTTCACAGTACTTCTCATAAGTATGGGAAACTAGGGCCTAGAGCTAAAAAGAGTATCTTCTTGAGGTATTCTGAAAACTCTAAAGGCTATGTGATGTATGGTGAACATCCAAATGGTGGAAAGACTGAAATAGAGTCTCGTGATGTCGATTTCATAGAGAATGATTTTCCTAGCATTGGAGACGCAAGTAAGAATCTTGACCTCTATGAGTTAGAGGAAGTTGAAGCCACTTTACCATCTCCAAGCGAAGGTGGGGGATTAGTTCCTCATCCTGTTGTCGCTGAAGATAGTATAAGTGACCTTCAACCTAGTGGGAGCATCCTAGACAGTGGGAGCACACCACAGGACCATCAGGTCAACAAGATTCTCAACTGCGTAGAGGTGCACGAGGAAGAGTTCCACGTCGTCGTTTTGAGATTGACGGTGAAATTCTTATGTGCACTCCAACTGATGAAGATGAGCCCACTTCTATGGAAGAAGCCTTATCTTCACCTGCTAGTAATGAGTGGATGGCTGCAATGAAAGATGAGTTGAGCTCAATGGAGAAGAATCAGGTCTGGGAGTTGGTTGACCTTCCGCCAGGGCGCAAGACTGTTGGAAACAAGTGGGTTTTAAAAGTCAAGCGCAAGGCAGACGGGTCAATTGACAAGTATAAGGCACGTCTTGTGGCGAAAGGCTATACCCAACTGCGGGGTGTGGACTATGAAGACACTTTCTCCCCAGTGGTGAGATTTGCTTCAATTCGCCTGATCCTAGCTATTGTCGCCCAGCAGGATTTAGAACTTTTTCATATGGATGTTAAGACTGCGTTTCTCAATGGAGAACTAGACGAAGAGATTTATATGGCTCAACCTGAGGGTTTTGAAGTCAAGGGACATGAGCGCAAAGTTTGCCGGCTCAAACGTTCTATATATGGTCTCAAACAATCGTCTAGGCAGTGGTACTTTAGTTTCATCATGCCATTACCTCTATAGGTTTTGAAATGATTGAACAAGACCATTGCGTTTACGTAAAACGATCCAAGAAAAATATTCTGATCCTTTCTTTGTATGTGGATGACATTCTTTTAGCTGGAAATGACATGAGTTCCATTGTCGCCACTAAGCAGTGGTTGTCCTCAACTTTTGAGATGAAGGACATGGGAGAAGCTAATTATGTGCTCGGGGTTAAAATCATACGTGATCGTCCAAAGAGACTTCTCGGTTTGTCTCAAGAGACATATATCAAGAAAGGTCATTGAACGATTCTGTATGCATAACTCAAAACCCATAGACACTCCAATGGACAAGGCGTGTACTTTAACAACAGACCAATGCCCAAAGAATGATGAGGAAAAGAATCGGATGTCCAAAGTGCCTTACGCGGCTGCAGTAGGAAGTCTGATGTACGCTATGTTGTGTACGCGTCCAGACATCTGCTTTGCCGTTGGAATGGTGAGTCGTTATCAGAGTAATCCTGGACCCGCTCATTGGAATGCGGTGAAGAGGATTCTTCGATACTTACGTGGAACCGCTGATCTCGTCCTGTGTTATCATGGTGGAGACTTGAGACTGAGAGGATACAGCGATGCTGATTGGGGCGCTGATAGAGATGAGCGCATATCCACTTCAGGTGGAGCTATCTCTTGGTACAGCAAGAAAAAGTCTTGCATCGCCCTATCCACGATAGAGTCGGAGTATGTTGCTTGTTCAGCAGCAGTCCAGGAAACTGTTTGGTTGAGGTCATTCTTACAGGCTCTAGGGGTTACAGCTCATGCAGATGAGTCTGTCACTGTTCACTGTGACAATACAGCTACCCTAGATTTTGTAAAGGACCCCAAATATCAAACACATAGGCCTTCGTTATCACTTCATTAGAACTTTAGTTGCGCAAGGAGAGGTGACCATGAAGCATATACCTACTGGCAGAATGGTGGCTGATCCTTTGACCAAGCCTATTGCTAGAGATGTTTTCCTTTCTCACATTAGGAGTATGGGACTACGTAGGTTTTGATATGTTTATGGCATCTTATGTACTTGACATTATTTATTATATTTTTCATTCCTTGATTTGAGTTTATTTTGGAATGAATGGATAATCTTTGTGATTACATATACATCCTTGTTGAGAGTGTCACCAGGCTCGAATTGACCCACTCACACGGGTAATTCACCTTGGCGCTAAGATAGCGAGCAAGATGAGACATAATTGTCTTAAGCGCCAAGTGGGCGAATAAGATGATACAGCTTATAAAGCAAACATGTCGCCTTAGTTGGAGCTAAGATGAGACCTAATAAATGTAGGTCGATCATAGAGTATCTCCACAACTCTATGTAGCCTGTTTACAGCCGAATGTGAGATTTCAGGCAGGCACTATGAGAGTGACTGGGCTGAAAAACTCAGGTTAGGCGCTTGTACAGCGACTAGACTTAGATTCGTATGGCGTATTTTATTATACATTTATGTGACACGCCCTTGCGGGTTACGCCATAGCATGCAAATCATACTGCATGTGCTAAATGCAGACCGACAGTGGGAGTGACGAATGAATCCCTGCTTCGTCACTGTGTGAGCCACTTGGATCAAAATTTTTGATCCTATATGGTACCCTTTTCACCTTAGACTATGTCATGAAGAGGATACTCAATGTCGCTACTTTAGCATGTACCCTTGGATCATGGATGATGCGGTCTCGCGGGGCATGTCTAGGAAAGCGGTTGGGTCTAATTGGAATGACATGAGGGCTTTGGGAAGAAAGTTCAATATTACATCATGTTGTGTGATT